>JAUELO010099264.1:0-13490 GCA_032357855.1 Amphibolips quercusostensackenii | reverse complement strand
GAATCTGTTTCAGAATTTTAAGAGGTTTTAAGATAATATCAAAATTTTTTTTAAGATTCCTTGGAAAATTTAAAATGGCTTTATTTTGAAAAACTAATTTTAATAAATTATTAAAAAAGATTTTCAAGGACATCCAGGATTTTTAAAGAATAATTTTGAACATTTCAAGTAATTTTCTTAATTTCTTGAGAATTAATAAAATTTTCAGAAAAAATTAGATTCATTAAAAAAAATACTTATAAATTTTAAAAGAATTTAAAAATAATTAAAAGTTTGAAAACATTCCAAATAATTTAAAACAAAATACACATTCAAAAAATTTTTGAATATGTTTCGGAATTTTGAGAGGTTCCAAGTTCAGCATTTTTCTTAAAATTCCTGGGAAAATTCAAAATTAATTTTAATTTTGAAAAATTAATTTTAACAGATTATTATGAATAATTTCGAAAGACATCCAGAGTCGTCAAAAAATAATTTGGTAATTTTTTTAATTGCTTAGAATTTAATAAAAGTTTTTTTTACATCTGTTTCAGGATTTTCAGAGGTTTTAAGATAATACAAAATTTTTCCTTAGATTTGTAGGAAAATTTTAAATGACTTTTTATTTAAAAAAATTAATGTTAACAAATTATTAAAGAAGATTTTGAAAGACATCAAAAATATTCAAAGAAATAATTTGTAACATTTTAAGTGGTTTTTTTTCATTTGCCCAGGATTTAACAAAAGTATTTAGAAAAGAGAAGAATCATTAAAAAAATACTTGGAACTTTCAAAATGATTTCAAAAATAATAAAAAAATTTGAAAACATTCCAAATATTTATAAAAAAATGTACATTTCTTAAAATTTCTGAATAAAATTTTAAATCTGTTTTAGAATTTTGAGACGCTTTAAGATAATAAAAAATTTTTCTTAAAATTCCTGTGAATATTCAAAATGCCTTTTTATTTTGAAAAATTATTTCTAACAGATTATTGAAAAAGTTTTCAAAAGCCATTCAAAATTTCTAAAAAAATATTTTGGAACATTTTAAATAATTGGTTTAATTTCTTAGGATTTGATGAAATTTTCAGAAAAAATTAGATTCTTAAAAAAATACTTAGAACTTTTGAAAGAATTTGAAAAATGATGAAAAATTTAAAAACATTTAAAATAATTTGAAACAAAATGTAGATTTTTTAAGATTTTGAAATAAAATTTTTAATCTGTTTCAGGATTTTCAGAGGTTTCAAGTTAATACAAAATTTTCCTTAAGATTTCTAGGAAAATTTGTATGACTTTTAATTTAAAAAAATTAATTTCAACAAATTTTAAAAAAAGATTTCAAAGGACATCAGAAATTGTCAAAGAAATAATTTGGAAAATTTTAAGTAATTTTTTTTTAATTTCCCACGATTTATCAAAAGTTTTAGAAAAAATAAGAATCACTAAAAAAATACTTCGAACTTTTGAAATAGTTTCAAAAATAATAAAAAATGTGAAAATATTTCAAATATTAATTTTAAAAATGTACATTTTATGAAATTTTTCAATAAAATGCATTCAAAAGACATCCAAAAATTGAAAAAAATAATTGAAACCTTTTCAGTGATATTTGTTAATTTACTACGATTTAATAAAAGTTTTAGAAAAAATTATAATAATTTAAAAAAAAATACTTAGAATTATAGGAAGAATTTTAAAAATAATAGAAAGTTTAAAAAAATTCCAGATAATTTAAAACAAAATGTAGATTTGTTAAAATTTTAAAATAAAAATTTTAATTTGTTTAAGGATATTGCGGATTTATATTTTTTTTTTACATTTTCAAACTGCACAACTTATAAAAGCTTAATAATTTTTTATTTATTTATCGTTTAAATGAAAAATTTTTTAACGAAAAATTGTCATTTTTAAAATTCTAATAATTATTTAATAAAAACAGCAAAATAAATCAAAATAGAACATAAACTTTTAAATTTCAGAATGTTTTGATACAAATATTTAATTTTACCACCATTCAGCTGCTTGCTGAATCGGAGCGCCAACTGTCGGATTAGTTCACTGTTCCGAATGCTAAGAAAATCTACTACTGCATACACACGGTCGATGCACAGGGCTGATTCTTGAACAAAATTTTTTTTTTTTTTGTCAAAATAGTTTAATTTTCAACAAAAAATATGAAATTTAAACAAAAAGTTATTATACGGCCAAATAGTTGAATTTTCGACTAAAATTATTTGAACAATAAAAAATGAGTTGTTTATAATTGTTCTATTTTAAACCAAGTAGTTAATTTTTCAACCAAAACATTGAATTCTCATCGAAAAATGTAATTTGTACTAAAAAAATCCAATTTGTGATAAAAAACAGCTGACTTTAACTAAAAAACACGAATTTTTGACATAATAGTTAAATCCTTAAACAAGAGAAAAATTTGCAGCCAGAAAATTTGAATTTTTAACCTAAAAGGATGCATTTTAAACCAAGAAGATTATTTTTCTGCTAAAAAAAAAAACAAATCTTGAATACATGGATTTTTATCCAGGAAAGATCAATTTTAAACTAAAAATGAAGTGTTACATTTTCAGTGAAGAAAAATAATTCTCAACAAACAGAAAAACGAATTTTCAGCAAAATAGCTCAATTTTGAACTAAAGAAATAAATTTTTAACTAAAATGATGAATCTTTCAAAAGAAAAACGAATTTTCAAGAAAAGACTTCAACATTCTATCAAAAGTTTATTTTTCAACAGTGCAATTTTTTTCAGTTTAAAAAGCTAATTTTCAACCTAAAATTAAACAAATTTTCAAAAAAATAGTTAAATTTTCAAGAAAGTCCGAAAAACTGACAGGTCACGTGATAATATTTGTGTCACGATATTTTTATGAGAGAGAACACGAAACTTTTGTCAGTGATCACTGGTTTCAAAGCGATCTGAATTATATTTTAAAAGTATTTGTGTTTTTTGCCTCGAATTTCGATGGATCAATCAATAATCGAAAAGGGTTTGCCGCGTGCATTTATTATTAGCAATGCGAGCGGAAAAGCTGGTGAAATTGCAAGGAGTAAGTCGCAGTCACATTCTAACCTTAAAAAAAATGTTATTTTCACTTGAAATATCTTTTTCAAACAAGTAAATGCTTTACACAAAGAGTTTTCTGGATAGATCTATTAGATTGACTTAATTATTTATGTTATTTATTATAAAAAATAGTTTTGATCTAAAACTCCAAACAATACGAAACCATCCGTAACTTTTTGAAAAAAAAATCAACAAAAATTAATTTAATTTAATTACTGCCATCAGTTATTTATTTGTTTTGTTAATTGTAATTTTTTTGAGAGCTTGTTTTTTTTTTCTTAAATTGCAATATAAAATTAAATAACAATTATTCTTCAATTGTATAAGTAGCTTTATGTTACTTTATTTAACTTTTTTTTTTTGAAAATTCGTGTTTTTTTGTTGAAAATTAATTTATCTCTAACTGAAACTTCAAATATTCTTTTTTTTGGTGAAAATTGATCGTTTTGATTTGAAAATTAAAGTATCTGCTTTAAAATTCAACAGTTTATTTTCAGTTTCTTCTCACTCCTGATTGAAAAATCGTGTCTGGTTGAATTCCACTGTTTTTGATTAAAAATTAAAATATTTTTTGATTGCAAAATCAATTACGACATCGTTTAAAATTCATCTTTTATGAAATTAAAATTTGATTACTTGGTGGAAAGTTAAACTCTTTTGTTAAATATTATTTTTTTAAATTGAAAATTTATCATTTTAATTGGAAATTTATCACTTTGGTATAAAGTAAGCCATTTTGTGGAAAACCTGTTTATTATTGAGCTGAAAAAGGATTTTTTTTTAAACTGAAAATTTTAATTATTCCCGTTAACTATTTTGTTTGAAATTTGTTGTTTTTTTTGTTTAATATTTTTTTTTAAACTTAAAATTTAACTAATCAATTTTTGGTTGAAACAACATCTTTTTTAGTTGAAACTTCATGTATTTTGTTAAAGATTCATATTTTTTTCGGAAATTAAACTTTTAAGTTGAAATTAAATTATTCTGCTTAAATACTCATAATTTTAGTTGAAAATTCATATTTATTGTTTAAAATTCAACTATTCCAGTTGAAAAATTTATTATATTGTTCGAAAATGTAACTGTTCCAATTAAATATTCTATCATTTCAGTTGAAAATTGATTTCTTTGATTTAATATTAATATTTGTAACTTGAAATTTAACGATTCAATTTTTGGTTGACAATTGATCTTTTTTAGTTAAAACTACATGTATATTGTTAAAAAATTGTATTTTTTAGTAGAAAATTAATCTTCTTGTTTGAAAATTCATCCTTTTGCTTGAAAATTTGAGGATTCCAGTTGAATATTCATAATTTTAGTTGAAAATTTATTTTTTTTGGTTGAATTTTTTTTTGTTCAAAATTATTTTTTTTTTTATAACTGAAAATGTAACTATTCCAATTAAATATTCGATCATTTTAATTGAAAATTCATCTCTTTGGTTGAACATTAATTTTTTTAACTGACAATTAATTCAACTATTTAATTTTTAGTTGAAAAATTGTCTCTTTTGATTGAAAACGTGTGTATTTAGTTACAATTTTTTATTTTTTGGTAAAAATTAAACTTGTTGGTCAATAATTTATTTTTCTGGGTTATAATTAAATTATTCCTGTTGAAATTCATGATTTTGGTTAAAAATGCATCTTTCTGGTTTAAAATTCAACTATTGCAGCTGAATGTTTATAACTTTCACTTTAAAATTTATCAGTTTGGTTGAAAATAAATTTTTTTATTGGAAAATTTAACGATGCCATTTTTGGTTGAAAATTGATCTTTTTTAGTTCAAAATTCAACTATTTGGTTGAAAATTTGTTTTTTCAACTAAAATGATTCATTTCTACCAAAAAAAGGGATTTTGAACAAAACGCATGAATTTTAAACTAAAAAAGATTGTTTTTTAACCAAACATTGAATAGTTAAATTTTTACTTTAAAAAAATAATTGGTCAAACGAAGAGATGAATTTTCAATTAAAGGAATGGATTTTCAAGTTGAAGAATTAATTTTTAACAAAAGAGTTTATCTTTTAACCAAGTAATTAAATTTTAATTTAATTAAAGATGAATTTTTAACGAAAAATGTGGTGTTTATTTCAACCAATGATTTTAATTTTTGAATAAAAAAACAGTGGAATTCAACCAAAAAATATGACTTTTCAATATAAGTTAAATTTTTAACTTATAAAAATTTTTCAGTCAAGAGAGGGAAAAAATTGAAAACAAACTGTTGAATTTTTTAAGCAAAAAGATGATTTTTAACCGAAAAGATTAATTTTTTACAAAAAGAACGAATTTTTAACAAAATACATGAATTTTCAACCAGATACTTGAATTTTCAACCAAACATAATTAATTAATTATATCATATCATGTGTCATACATCATATATATTTTATTGTATAATTATTTTATTGTGTTTATTATTTTATTTATTCATTATTAATTTTTTACCCTGGTAGCATAATTTATGGACGGTCCCTTACTTTTTCAACTATTTTTTGCCTCACTCTTTAAAAAATCTTGGCAGGAAGTTATGTTTAAATTGAAAATTGACTAATTACTTTGATACAAAACATTTCAAAAGATTTTCAAAATTGCCAAAAAGAACATGGAATATTTTTTAAAAACTTAATGTGTAGGATTTTAAGATTTTTTAGAAAAACTCAATTATTTCAAAATATATTTAGAATTTATTGAAATTTAAAAAAGATTAAAAAATAATTAAAATATAGAGATTTAGAGAAGATTTTAATTTCACAAGATTACAAAACTTTACAAAAAATTAAAAGTACGTTTAAGAGATATTTACAATTTTTAAAAAGATTTAAAATTAATTAAAAACTTGAAAAGATTTTAAAAAGTCAGAAACAAAACATCTTTTAAAGATTTTGAACAAAGGGTTTTGAAAATGTTTAAAAAATTTAAACAGTTACAAGAAAATACATTATTTTAAATTGTAACAAAATATAGATTTTTGAAGATAAAGAAAAAAATGAGCTTTTTAAAAATTTTCAAGAATTAAAAATTTTCTTTAGATTCCAAGGAAAAATAATAATGCATTTTTTTTTGAAAATTTAATTTGAAGAGAATATTTTTAATAAGATTTTAAAACATTTTAAAGGATTTTAAAAAATGTCAAAAAAGAATCTGAAACATTTTTAAAAAATTGTCTTTATTTTGCGGGATTTAAAGTTTTTTTTAGAGAAAATTAATTATTTAAAAATATATTTAGAACTTTTGGAAGTTCAAAAAAGATTCAAAAATAGCTGAAATCTAGAAATTTAGAGATTTCAATTTTGCATGATGATAAAATTTTAGAAAAAACTGGAGTACATTTAAGAAATATTTAAGTTTTAAAAAGATTCAAAATTAATTAAACACTTGAAAAGATTTTAAAAAGTCAAGAACAAAATATAGATTTTTGAAGATTTTAAACAAAAAGTTTAGAAACTTTCTAGGAATTTTGAAAAGTTTCAAGAGCAATATTTTTTTAAGATTTCTAGGAAATTTTTTAATATTTTATTTTGAAAATTAATGAAGAGAAAGTTTATGCAGGGCTTGAAAAAAAATTTAATTTGAAGAGATTTTAAAAAGTTTTAAAGAAAATGTAGATTTTTGAAAATACAGAAACAGTTTTTTAAAGAATTTTGAAAGTTTTCAAGTGAAAAAAATGTTTCTTTAGATTCCTAGGAAAATTTAAAATGATTTTTCATTTTAAAAACTCAATTTTAAGAGAATATTTAATCAGATTTCAAAACATTTCAAAAGATTTTTTAAATTGCCAGAAAAGAATATATATATATATATATATATACATTTTTCAAGATTCCTAGGAAATTTTTAATGATTTTTTATTTTAAAAAATTAATGAAGAGAAGAAAAAAAGAAGCTTTTTTAAAATTTCAATAGGTTTTAAGAGAATAAATTTTAAGATTTAGGATTCTAAAAGTTTCCCTAAGATTCCCAAGATAATTTTCAAATAATTTTTATTTTTTAAATTTAATTTTAATAGAATATTCAATGACATTTCAAAACATTAAGATTTTTTTTTTTAAATTGCCAAAAAAGAATATGGAATATTTTAAAAACATTTTTTTTTATTTCGCAGTAATTAAATTTTTTTACAATAAGTGAAATATTTCAAAAGATATTTAGAACATTTTTCGAAGTTTAAAAAAGATTCAAATTTTTAAAGACTTAAAGATTTTGTACAAAAGGTTTAGTAACTTTTTAAAAGAATTTTGAAACGTTTCAAAAGAATACATTTTTTTAAGATTTCTAGGAAATTTGTGAAAAATTTTTCATTCAAAAAAATTAATTAATAGAAAGTTTATGCAGAACTATAAAAAAAAGAAAATAAAAAAATTATAATTATACTTTAAAAATTCCAAATGACGTTTAAGCGACTGCATCTAGTCGTCCCGAAAAATTAATTTTTTTTCAAATTCAGTTTTTATTTTGAAAAAAAAATTTAATGAGAAAATTGAAAAATATTTCAAATGATTTCCTAAAATTTTAAAAAACTGTAGAAAATTTTAAAGCCAAAAAATTGCAATTTTGCAATTTAAAAAAAGATCGAGCAAGTGTAAGAGATATTTTAAAAAGTTTAGAAGATTTAAAAATAATTTAAAACTTGTAAAGCTTTCCAAAATTGGTTAAAAATTTTAGATTTTTAAACATTTCGAAAAAGCTTTCCACGAGTTTTGAAAGCTTTCGAGAAAATGAACAAATTATCTTAAAATTCCCGGTAAATTTAAAATGATTTTTTATTTTGAAAAATTATTTATAGGAAAATATTTAAAAACATTTCAAAAGATTTCCAAAACTGTCAAAAAAGAATCTGCAAGATTTAAAGACAAGTTTTGTAATTTTGCAGGATTTTTTTTAATATTAGGAAAAATTCTGGTTATTTTAAAAGATATTTAGAAGGTTCAGAATTTTTAAACAAATTTGAAGATTTGGAAAAAAAATTAGTAGCTTTTTAAGAATTTCAAAAGGTTTCCAGAGAATAAAAAAAATGTTCTTAAGAATTCAGGGACAATTTTTAATCACTTGTTATTTTGAAACATCAATTTTTAAGGAAAATTGTAAAATATTTTAAAATTTGTTTAAAGATTTCTAAAAATGTCAAAAAAAATTCATAAGACTGTACGAAAATTTTGTTAATTTTAAAACTAAAAATATTTAGAAACTTGAAGATTTAAAAAAATATATTTTTTAATGCCTTACAAACTTCTAAGTCCTAAATATTTTTTAAACTGACTTGAATTTTTTTAAATACTCTCTAACAAAATATTTTTACCCCCCCCCCCTTACTGTACGTAATTTTAATTATTCAAATAATTTACAGTAGATGCAAGAATAGAAAAGATTTGTTCATTCGAGACGAATCGATTGACCTATGATATTGATACATATTATTGAAGAGTAAGAAAGCTGTGGTAATGCATAATATTTGAAAATACGCTTTTTTATATTGAAGCTTTTTTCTATAACATAATTCGCAGGAATAAAAAAGATTTCTTGGTTCGAAACAAATCGATTGACCTACAATATGAATATATTTGATTGAAAATTAAGGAAGTTATGGTCATTCGTGATATTTGAAAAATCCGTTTTTAACAAAAAAACTTATTTCATCAACATGAATCAAAGTTGACGCATGAATAGAAAAGACTTTTTGATCATAAAATTTCAAAATAAAATAATTCTGATAATTTTTGTGAAAAAAAATCATAAAGCTGGGAAAGGGATAGGGTGGGACAGAATTTCCCTCTTCCCCTTTCCAACTGGAAAAATTCCCATTTCAAATACAAAATTTGATTTTTTCTGCTTTGTCAATGTATTAAAAATTTCGTTTGTATTATTTTCTAATTTTGTATTGTTGTACATTTCTATTTTTAAATTTATCAAAATAAAAACTTTAGTTTGTCTATTATTTAAATTGAAAGTGAAAAAACGTGAAAAAGGAAAAGTGAAAATTCAATAATTAATTTGAAAATTCTACTATTTGTGTAAAATTCGTCCCTATGGATTAAAAATTCAACGATTCGGTAGAAAATTAAACTATCTGGTTAAAAATAAATTTTTTTGTGGAACTCATTTTTTCGTTGTTGAAAATCCAACTATATTAGTAGAAAATTAGACTGTATTGTTAAAAATTGATTAATTTAAAAAAAATTAAACTCTCAGGTAAAAAAGTACCTTTTTAGATTTAAAATCATATTTTCAGGTTGCAAATTTAACAAGTTTGATGAAAATTCGTTATTTTTTTGGTAAAGGATTAACTTTTTTAATTCAAAATTTAACCATTAAATTTTTTAGTTCAAAGATTTTGTTCGAAAATTAAACTATTTGGTTAAAAGTTTAACAATTTATTTCAAAATTTAACTGCTTGATACAAAATTGATTTGATTTGCTGAAAAATTATATTTTCGGTTAAAAATTCAAATATTTGGTAGAAAATGTGTCTTTTTTTCTTGTGGAAAATTGAGCTATTTGGTTGAAAAATCTATTATATGGTAGGAAATTCGTCTTTGTGATTTCGTAATAGTACAAGTTTTTAGGGATTTAATCAATGTTTAATTCAAAAAGGTTTAAAACAAATAATACTACTAAAATAATTAATCATTTCTTGAATTTGTCCCAGAAGTCCACGAATTTGAATAATAATTAAAACTAATTTTTATTTTATCTTCCTATACTTAAAATTCAGTTCAATTTTTAGTTTAAAAAGTTAATTATCAACAAAGGTGAAAAAGAATTTTCAACAAAATAGTTAAATTTTAAACAAAATACATGAATTTTCAACTAAAAAAAATACATTTTTACACAAAAATTAAATTTTCAGTTAAAACATTAACTTTCAACCGAAAAAAAACGAAAATTCAACAAAGAATTTTAAGTTTTAATTAAAATAGTCAAATTTTCAGTAGAAATAATTAATGTTTAATCAAAAAGATGAATTTTTAATTAAAATGATGAATCTTAACCCAAAAAATTAATTCTAAAAACAGTCATATTTCAAGCAAGTAGTTCAAATTTTTATATAAAAAGATGAATTCTCAACGAATAATGTAACAGTCGATGTTTCAAGCACAAAAGATCTTAATTTTGAATAAAAACAGTTGAATTAAAAAAAAATATGAATTTTCAACTAAGAAAGATTTTTCAGTCAAGACAAGAGAATAATTTTTCACCAAACTGTTGAATTTTTAAGCAAAAAATAAATTTCGAACCGAGAAGATTAATTTTCTACCAAAAGGATGAATTTTCAGTTTAAAAAATTAATTTTTAACAAAAAAAAATTTTCAACAAAAAAGTTAAATTTTCATCTAAAGATATTGATTTTCAATTAAAATGATAAAACTTGAACCAACAAAATTAATTTTCAATAAAGCAGTTCAACTCTCAACTAAGTAATTGAATTTTCAAACGAAGAAAATAAATTCTCAACGACAAGTTTAATAGTTGATATTTGAACCAAAAAAATCTTAATTAAAAATTTTAAAAAACAGTCGCATTCAACAAAAAAATACGAAATTTCAAATAAGATAGATTTTTCAGTTAAGAGAGACAAAAAATTTCAACCGAACTGTTGAATTTTCAAGTAAAAAAATGAATTTTAAACTAAATACACGAATTTTCAAGCAGACATTTCAATTTTCAATTAAAAATATAAATTTTCAACCAAAAAATAAAATAGTTAAATCTTCAGTTGAAAAAATTGATTTTCATACAAAAACGACGAATTTCCAGCAAAATAGTTTAATTTTCAATGAAAGATATGAATTTTTAACTAAAATTATAATTCTTCAATGAGAAAAAAAAATCCACAAAATAGTTGAATCCTTAACCAGAAAAGATTAATTTTTAACTAAACCGTTACGTTTTTAAACAAAAAAGATAAGATTTCTACTGAAAAAATATATTTTCAACTAAAAAGATTAATTTCAACCAAAAAAAAAAACGAATTTTCAACAAAATACTTAAAGTTTCAACTAAAATAGTCAAATGATCAGTACAAAAAATTAATTAAAAAAAAAACGATTATTCAACAAAAAAAAAACTAATTTTTAAGAAATAGATAAATTTTCAATGAAAATTTTGTAACTTTCACCAAAAAAATAAATTTTTAACAAAGTAGTTACACTTTCAACCATGTCGTTAAATTTTCACCCAAAAAAGATAAATTCTCAACGACAAATGTGATACTTGATATTTCATCGAAAAAAGACCTTCATCTTAAATTTAAAAAACAGTGAAATTCAACTAAATAATAAGAATTTTCAACAAAGAGAGATTTTTTAGTTAAGATGTAAAAAAAATTTTGATCAAACTGTTGAATTTTTAAGAAAACAATGGATTTTTAAGAAAATACACAAATTTTGAAGCAGAGCTTCGAATTTTAAACCAAAAAATAGAATAGTTAAATTTTGAGTTTAAAAAAAAAATAATTTTTCTACAAAAAAGACGAACTTTCATCAGAATAGTTCAATTATCAATGAAAGAGAAGAATTTTCAACTAAAATTATGATCTTTCAACTAAAAAAAAGTGAGTTTTTAACCAAATAATTGAATCATCAACCAGAAAAGATGAATTTTTTACCAAACCGTTGCGTTTTTAACCAAAAAAGACGACATTTCTACTAAAAAAAAATCAAATTTGAAGCTAGAGACGAATTTTCAACAAAAAAATATTAATTTTCTACCAAGAAAGATTTTTCAGAAAAAAAGGAGACAAAAATAAACCAAATAGTTGAATCTTCGAGCTAAAAAAATGAACTTTCTACAAAACAGTTGAATTTTCAACCGAAAATTTTTAGTTCAATACTCGACCTGAAAATAGCAATTTTCACCAAAAAAATTTAATTTTTAACCATATGAATGAATTTCTAGCAAAATAGTTGAATTTTCAATTAAAGATATGAATTTTCAACTAAAAGTATGATTCTTCAATAAAAAAAAGAGCTTTCCACAAAATAGTTAAATCCTTAACCAGAAAAGATTAATTTTTCAACTAAACCGATACGTTTTTAAACAAAAAAAAAAATAAAATTTCTACTAAAAAAAGAAATTTTCAACTAAAAAGATTAATTTTCAACCAAAAAAAAACGAATTTTCAACAAAATACTTAAGTTCCAACTAAAATAGTCAAATTATCAGTAAAAAAAATTAATTTTCCAAAAAGAAAATAAATAAATAAACGATTTTTCAACAACAAAAAAACGAATTTTTAACAAAAAAGAATAATTTTCAACAAAAAAAAAAGAATTTTCAAAAAATAGTTAATTTCAATTAATATGATGTAACTTTTACCAACAAAATTATTTTTTAACAAAGCAGTCCAACTTTCAACCAAGTCGTTGAATTTTCAGGCAAAAAAATATAAATTCTCAAGACAAATGTAATACTTGATATTTCATCCAAAAAAGATCTTCATCTTAAATTTAAAAAACAGTGAAATTCAACTAAATAATAAGAATTTTCAACAAAGAAAGATTTTTCAGTTAAGATGGAGAAAAAATTTTTATCAAACTGTTGAATTTTTAAGAAAACAATGAATTTTTAAGAAGATACACAAATTTTCAAGCAGACATTCGAATTTTCAACCAAAAAATAGAATAGTTAAATTTTGAGTTAAAAAAAAAATTATTTCCCTACAAAAAAGACGAATTTCCATCAGAATAGTTCAATTATCAATGAAAGAGAAGAATTTTCAACTAAAATTATGATCCTTCAACTGAAAAAAAAGTAAGTGTTTAACCAAATAATTCAATCATCAACCAGAAAAGATTAATTTTTCACCAAACCGTTGCGTTTTTCATCAAAAAAGACGAAATTTCTACTAAAAAAAATCAAATTTGAAGCTAAAGACGAATTGTCAACAAAAAAAGATTAATTTTCTACCAAGAAAGATTTTTCAGACAAGAAAGAGAAAAAAAAATGTAAACCAACGAGCTGAAAAAACGAACTTTCTGCAAAACAGTTCAATTTTTAACCAAAAATTTTTAATTTTTAACAAAAAAAGTTCATTTTTAACCAAATAGTTGATTTTCCTACCAAAATAGTTGAATTTCCAACCAAACTGTTGCATTTCCAAATTAAAAAGTAGAATTTTCTTTATAATAGTTCAATTCTCGACCTAAAAATAGCAATTTTCACCAAAAAAATTTAATTTTCAACCATATGAATGAATTTCTAGCAAAAAATTTGAATTTTCAACCCAAACAGGCCAATTTTCAGCAAAATAGTTAAATCCAGTAGTATAAGGCTACTTTTACAAATGAATAAACATTGTTATTTAATTTTACATTACGAATTAAAAAAATGTAAGCCTAAATTTAAGCTTATTGATCATCCTCCAAACCTTCTGCCAACTCTTCTTCCTCATCTTCCTCCTCGGGTTGTATTTCACTTGGT
>JAUELO010099181.1:0-17883 GCA_032357855.1 Amphibolips quercusostensackenii | reverse complement strand
CCCATCTCACGGCTGTGAGACGTGGTTATAGGTGTGATTTACTGCAGTTCTTTTGGGAGCTGATGTCATTTTTATAGATGGCAGTTGCTTTCAGTGGGACCATGCGATGTTTGTTCAACTTTTTTTATTATATATATATATATATATATATATATATATATATTAACTCAATAATGATATATTTTAGACAAGACATTGATATTTTGCATTTTTTTTATAAATTTGCTTATATTGAACAAAGGAAAGATGTTAGTGTTTTGTCCATGATAAACAAATTGCTTACAACTTTCTCGCCTGGAAATCGTATATGAGGTAAACATTGCTAGATGCAAATTAATTAAGTATAAATGGATCATTGAATATTCCCTGTGCATCTGTGGCATATCTGTGCCTAGTAAACTATTAAAATTACTTCTCTAAAGAAAAATAATAAGGATTCAGCAGGAACATAGGCGTTGACCTTCATGATATTATCCGATAAAAAAACTTTACTATTTGAAACTTAATATTTTGTTTCATTTCGTTCAGGTCCCTGGTGTGAAAGGCTTAGCAAAAGCTTAGCATATATGTGGCGAAAGTAAACAAAAAAAGCTTCTGTGAATTTGTTAATTCGGTGGAAGCATTTGAGCACCGCAAAAAGGTATCATTATGTTGCACAGCATTTTAAAACAGCGATAATTTGACTCACGAGATCGTAATGGCCATTCAAGTCATTTTATTCTGCTCACAGCGTCTTCTGTCAGCTTGAACAAAATAAACGCCAATTTTTTGTTACCTTCAATTAAGTTAAAACATGATCCCAAAGCAGATTATTATAATCTCAAAAATCGCTCCTTCACTTTGGCTGATCGAAATCCTCTGGATTTCGGTTCTATATTTGTTACATATTGAAATAGCATTTATTCTGGTATAATTTTGAACATCTTTTCACTGTCATGAGGTGGATGGGATTAAGCTTTGAGAAGTTCTGAAAGAACATAAAGTCTATTTTGGCTTCTTAACGTAATAAGAACAATATATTCACGCAGTCAAGCAAGTTTAAAGGTAAATAAGCAACTAAGTGATTGATTTGATATTACGCAGGGCGTCAGGTAAGCATGCAATATGTCTGGCCTATTCATTATATTTATTGACAAATGTTTAAGAACGACCCTCTTCGACGAAGAAAGATTAGCTCTTAGGGATGTATAGGTGCTTAGGCTAGCGTTTGCTGATGATAGGTTTGTTATGACAGAATCATTTGATGGCTTGCAAATAATGTTGAACAGACTGAATACCAGCATGAAGAACATATGTTTTAACCTTTCAGCGCTTGCGCCTCTTGAATTTGCAGCAGCGCTCGCAAGGCGGCAGTTTGGCTGCCCGTATTTTTCCAGTGTTTTTTTTTGTTGGTTTCATGAATTTTTTTATTTTATTTTTGAAGAAAAGTAAGCGCAGGAACATAATAAATACAATTTAACATATAAATATATTTGAAAACTACATTCTATAAAAAAATTTTTAATATTAAAATTTTTTTTTTCTGTCATCTGATGTCTTATTATCTAAATAGAGCATACCTAGGGGGAAAGCCGTCTAGGGATACAATTTTTTAAATAGCAAGCATTTATCAAAAAAGGCGGCCAATTTCCGCACACCCGAGTACAGAAAGGTTAAGATTAACGGAAATCAAGTGAGCAGTTGAAAATTATCTGATTGCTGGATACTATCACAAAAGATTGACTTGTCCCCGCAGCATGTAAATTGGAAACAATTTTTTTTTTCAATATGATTTAGTGAAAAATTAATTTTTTGCGCAGGGTCATAAGTCACTTTTTTCGTTTATGTTATATAATGATACTAAACAAAAAACATCCATGTGGCTTAGGCCCAAGAAAAAATTTATTTAATACTTATATCAATAAAAAATGTAAAAAAATTTCATCATAACCTCATCTTTAAGAGTATTATGGAATTTTTTTCAAGTCTACACAAAGAATAACACCAGAATCATTTTTGTTTCAGATTATTTGTTACATTTCCAAATCAAGAATCTCTTTCTAAAATAAAAATAATTTAAGTGTGATGCTTTTAACATGAACATAGTTGCATTTTCATACTCTCTTGTTTATTTTTTGTTGACACTTGAAGCAACACTGAATTGGCGTACTTTCGAAGATTGGAATTTTTCCGTGCGGGAATTAATTTTTTTTTAATAAAACCTACCAGGCACCTTAAAAAAAAAGTCGAAAAAGTTTGTGAATCGTTCATAAAACTGATTTATGAAATACAAATATCTGATCCGAAACTCGACGGATACGTAATTCACGAGATAAGAATAATCAGAATAATCATCAATTACACTGTTAACGAAGTTCTTCGTTGAAACGTCAACTAGTTGTTTCGCAGTTGAAAAAATGAAAATATTTTCTACTCTGACCCTATATTGGGCTTGTTTTCTGTATTCTATTGGTAATTATGGTCATATAATGATATATTTATATTATTACAAAATTTTCTTACGTTTTCGCAAATAACAATTTTCCGACGTAATCCGCATTACATTACAATTTAAATCCTTTGACATACTTTAAAATCCCTTAAAGTCAGTTGCAAAAAATGAATTATTTTGAAACTCCTTTACATTTATAAAGTGCTTTTAAATCTGATGAAATCTTTTAGAATACTTTAAAATCGCTTTGAACACTTAAGTATTAAAAATTCCGTTTCCACTTTCATTTCTCGGACCTGAACTATGTTTTATTCTTAGCGGCCGAAACGATTAAACAGATGTCAAACTTTTTGATCAGATCATAAATACAAAAAAATGTTTACAAAAAAGCGGATTATAAGCAATAATTTGAACAGTCCTGTAATTTCAGGAGCTTTGATTTCTTTGGTGCGAATATAAAAGCTGCGTCCTATTCGGAGGTTTTAAAAGTTCCTCAATATTTTTTCGCCGTTCGTGGGCATAACGCTAATTGTAAAAGAAGTTATGCATTCATGAATTACGTAGTTAAGTCATGAACGTAAATAAACTCAGCTTAAAACAATTGAAATATTGTGACTTTAAAATTATTTACAAAGTATCCATGTTTAGAATTTTACTAATATTTTAAAGGAAAGAAAAGCGTAAAAATTCCTTTTGAGAATTAAGAATTTTAAAGTGTGTTTAAAATAATTAACATATTGTATAGATTGTTATATATTATTTTGAAAAAATAAAGTAAGGTATTCAGTGGTAAGAAGCAGAGGTAATGTTCTGATTTTTGGATCAACCTTTGGGTCACCACATGTTATTATACTTTGAAACGCTGCAGAATCTCTTAAAATTCTATTCAAATTTTATAATAAGAACAAAGTTTGGTTATTGTACACTACGATACGTGATAACAGATGCTTATTTGGTTATGAAATACAAATATCTTGCAAGTACGACTTTAAAGCATATAGAATTCGTGAGATAAGAACTATAGGATATATGCATTATCTGACGAAATACATTCTTGATAAAAAAAATTTCGCCAACTTAAAAGTTATGAGTAAAGTCAACATTTGGTTGTGAAGTTAAGGTTTGCCAAGTAATTATAAAAGCTATCCTGATTTCCTAATGCAATCAACTGAACAAATGACATAAATTTCGAGAATGTATTAAAAGGGGCAAAAAGAAAATCTTGTAGATTACTATGATATTTGTACTGATAACGTTTTGCTTGGAGGAGTTTTTTGCACCGTCGATGTTTTTGGTAAGATTCGACTTATTTTTAGATTCTCTTTCACGAAAATGTAATTGAATTGTCAGTGCACCAGTTGACGATGATAATCATATATTTTTGATGAGCAATAATGATTCATAAGCAAAATTAGAATACAATGAATGTTATAACAATGAAGATACTTCAACGTAAAAACTCTAAAAACTGCATATTTTTAGAAAATAAATTAATTTCCTCATGAAATTGACAGAAAGTCGCCATTTTTGTAAAATATATTACGTTGGTAGGATTGAAAGTCTTGAACAACAAATTAAATTATTTTTTAATTTATTTTTTACATCCAAACAATAACTTAATGGTGAGAAATAATTAAGAATTTGTTTTAAATAAGTAACTTCTTTGAAAAATAGATTTAGTAAATATTGAAATACATTATTAGATAAGAGGGGACTACTTTTGACAGAGCTTTATTTTTTAAGGACTCAGATCGAGAAATGGTGCCTTTAACATTTTCTTTTTTGAACCAATTGACAATTATGCTGATTCCAAGTTACCAAAAAAAGATATAATTAGATATTCTAACATTTTGCTTTATGTACTCTAGGAAAATGTTCTATTCTCTTCTTTGTTGCAGAATTAGGTTTACAATCAGAATGTTCACCTGATAGTGTTCCAAATCCCAGTGTTCTTCGAGCCGGAACTTCTTATAATTCTGATGAACGTTATTCTCCTGAAAGGTCCAGGTCCAGGTCTCCTCATGCCTGGGTACGTCATGCCGAGTTTGATCCTGCCAGGGTTCATCATGCTGAGTATTTTCCGGCTAGCGCTTCTTCCTCAGAATCGACTTCTTCATCAAGGCCATCTCTTTCTGACAGCTCTTCTTCTTTAAGGCCTTCTCCGCCTGCCAAGAATTCTCGTCCAAGGATTCCTTATGCCTTAAGGCGCATTGATCCCCTGACCAGGCTTCCATCTTCAAATGGATATGGATATGAACTTAAAGATCTTCAATTTATTCGGCTTAAGCCACGCAAGAATCCCCACCAGATATTTGAACTGCGAAAATACACTTTTTCTGCCGATAAATCAATTAAATTGATAGTAGGGAATAATTTGTTTGAGCCTATCACAACCCAAGAACGAATAGTTATATCAACATCTGATGGTGATGTTTTTGCAATATTAGAGAGTGCGTATATTCTTACTGGAATATATATTAACGATAAAAGTACAAATGCTATGAGACGGGTGAAAATAAACATGGAAAGTGGAACGGCTACTTTTTTGACCAAACAAGAAATCGACGAAACTCCTGTAGGATCTCAACGCCCAATTACAAAATTTTTTCAAATAAAGCGAGAAAAAAAGTGTAAACCGTAATCTTTTACATAATTCATTTAATTAAAGATATGTAAAACTAAAATATAATATTGCTTGTGAACCAAAAAGAGTTTGTAATCTTACAAGTTATTTATTATTCCAAGTTGTAATAAAAAGTGTATGTGTTATGGTTTTCAAGGCTGTAATCTTTCATCAATGCTTAAGTCAGTCTTTTCTGAATGCATATAAATAAGCTGTGCTTAGGAGGATTATTTAATATAGCGTGCTACAGTTCAGTTGATGGTAAAAGAAGCATGATAAGGGATTCTTTCTGGGCTTGCTTATCACAAATTCTTGGTTCAGAGTACAGTGATTTACTTGTGCACTTAGTGCAGAGGTGAAATCTATAGAATACTTTACTTTATTGTGAGGGATAAGAAACTGATAGGGCTAGTAAGAGGTACAAGGGTTACGAATGGTTCAGAGCGTGGATAGGATCATTAGGCCTTAGTTTTAAAAATAAACTTTGGTCAACGATAAAAAAGTAAGTTAAATAAAAAGAATAAGCAGGCGAAAATCAAGATAAATCATATTTAAAAAGCGTAAGTTCATGAGGAAATAAGAAGTTATTCAGAAACGGCTTTAAAATAAGAGAAGAGGAAGTAGTAATTTAGAGTTACTCGTGATAAGAAATAGCAAGAATGAAATTGTATAGGGTAGGGATAAAGCAAAAAACAGTTCTAAAGAGTATAAGAAGAGATTATTTATAAATAAAAATATAGCCTATAATAGCTGAAAAATAGAAGACGATACATTCAAAAAAACCCGTTAAAACAATATGTACATTTGAGATCAGGGCTATAGTAAAAAAATTAAAACATGGTGAAGTTGCTTGTGTAAACGGTATTGCCGCTGAAATAAATTAAAGCACTGACAAATATTTGTCTGAAACAGGAACCTGGCCGAAACGCTTCTTCCGTTTAGTAACGTTGTTACATATATCACGGAAATTTTGTTTTTATTTTGTTACGTTATTTGTAAATGGCAGCCAAACTGGAACTTAAATTTCACTTCGCCAGACGTAACGTAACATAAAACATTGCGAGTATTTATTACTTAGACAATAAAGAAAATCCCGAATTAAAGTTAACGGTGTACATTAAAAAATTCAAAAAGCATTGAATATAATAATCATAAAAAATGGCGAAAATTAAAAACAAAAATTTCAATTATAATAACGCTTTTGTGTAAAAATAAACCGAGTTTTTAGTTCACTTTTCTTGACAAAATTTGGCTTCAGTTAAACATTTGCTACTCTCTAATCATGAGCTGAGGATCCTGTCAACCTTATGTTAAAAATGAATAACCAAGGTGTGTCAGACATTTTCTTTCATTGAGGAAATTTGACACTAAATAAACGCTTGAGACTTTCTCATGATTGCTTGAACATTTCGTTGACTTGATTTACAAGTGAATGATCCAGATGTGTTAAACGTATTTTGCTGCAGGAAATTCAGCTTGAAATAAGTTTTCTTTTTTCATCATTATCTAGACATCCCAACAAAATGACGTTGAAAGTTAATGATCGATGCTTGTAACGCATTTTCCTTGAGAAAATTTAACTGCCAGTTAATGATCAGGAAATGTTAACCTACGTGAAAAAGTAGTACAGGGTGTCCCAGGCTCAAGTGTCCGGGCTAATATAGCTGTATAAAAATTTCAAAAGTCAATTGAAGAAATTGTAAAAGAAATTTTCGATTTATTTTTTAATTTTTACACAGCTATAAAAGTCCGAACACTTGAGTCTGGGATACCTTGTATATACTCTATATCTATCAGACAAGATAATGATATTTTAAATTTGTTTTAAAACTTCTTTTATAAGTGTGTTGTCTATTATCCATCAATAATTTATAACTTTCTTATCTGGAAATCATTAACAATAGGTCAAATCTTCTTGAGAAAAATGCGAGTGACACACATAGAACAAATTTTTTTTTTTAAATCATCTCGACTTAATATTCAGGTGCTATCGAGAAAGTAGCAAAGCTTGATATAAGGTCGGAATTCCTAGATGCAAACTGATTAAATATACCTAGATCAATGAATCTTCTCTGCGGGTCTGTGAGACATTTATGAGTAGTAAACTATTGTTTTAAATTCTCTGAGGAAAATTATTTGAACTCTTTGTATATATTTTATTCTGCGATGCCTAGTGGAAGATACCTATGTGGTTCAGGTAAAGATAAAACTTATCTTACACATTATTTTACAAAAATATTATTTTTATTCGTTACAACACCATCTACGTGAGATTTTATCAGATTGTTTTCAAATATATGCACAGAAAAACAGTGTGACTGTTTGTGTTACAATTTATTTAATTTGTTCACGTAGTGAGGTTTTATTTCCTAATAAGAATGATTTAAGTGAAAAACTGTAAGACAAAAAGAGCTGCATTCTTATTCTCAATTGTTTTATTTTTGTTACAACTCAAAAAACACCAAATCGGTAAACTTTTGAGGATTAAACTTTTTCTGTGCGTGTCTGACAAATTTCTTTTCATTTAAACTTACCAGGTACCTTCATGAAGATATAGAAAACATTTTTAAAACATGTAAAAAGTAATTTATGAAATACAAACATCTAAGTATAAGCTAAAGGCATGTGTAATTCATAAGATAAGAATAATCAAAATAATTATTTTTTACACTGTTAGTTGAATTCTCTGCTAAAACAGTTATCAGTTTTTCATTTTAAAAATAATTATGATTTTTTTACTCTTTTTTTGACATGAGCTGTTATTTTTAAGTATGTTTTTTTGAGTTTTTTTAAAGTCTGTTTTCATATTAATATAATAACATATTCAATTTTTTGTAAAAATTTTCGAGGCTTCCGCAAATAGCAATTTGTTCGACGTAATCCGCATTCTACCTTGATTTAAATTCGTAAAAATGTTTTAAAATCCGTGAACTTTGTTAAAAATCCTTTAAAATCTGTTAAAACATATAAGAATCACTTTCAATCTTTAAGATTCGTTGGAGTCTTAATGTTCTAATTTTCATCCTAAGAAACAGCAATTTGCGCTTTTATTGTGCGGACCTAAATTATGCTTCCCACCCCGTTCTCGGGATTACGCTTGTAGTATCCTCTCATGCCGCTCGCGCATTCACAATTCAAAGTTAAAATAAACAATATTTTGACCCTGCATTTCCCTTTGTCACTTACTTCACGATTTCATTCGTTTCTTTGTGGTCGCGTTGTCAATCTCAAATTAAATTTTTTTTTTAACTTTTAAAATTTTTATCCAATAATATAAGTGATTCAAACAAATCCAGGAGAGAAGATCGTCGTTCGAGAAAAATGTAAATAAACGTAGTGATTTTAACCGTTTATTAGAAGAAATCAAAAGTTTAAAAAGCACAATCAAGCAGCATGGTCGTCGAGATAGATCTTCGTCTACTTTATCTTTAGGGCATTCTTAAAGATTTTTTAGCTCTAAATCAACAAGGTACCAAAGTTCAAGGTCTAGAAGTGTAACGAAGTTAAAATCAAGAAGTCCTAGATGTAGAAAAGAGAATAGATATTCTTACTCTCGCGTACGTTCGCTCACTTGATCGACGTCCCGTTCTTCCTCTTCCGTTTCAAAAAAGAAGTCTAGTCAGTAAATTTAAATTATCAAAATGGACGGCAGAGCTGACTTTTAAAATGAAAGAAGTCTAATCCTTCGACTAGTGGGCCTGTGTCATAAGTATAGGACAAATCCAGAAAGTACATTCTTTTTAGGTTATAAAAAGAGATGACTTGGCTTATTCCTAAAAAGATAGAAGGCCGACTCTTAGTCTGGTGAGCCTGTACATAAGTACAAGACTAATCCAAATTTAGTTTAGGTAAACACTTTGGCTTACAACTGGCCTTACTTATAAGGTCAGGGAGGAATTATTATTAAAGAAATATCCGAGGAATAGTGACTGTTTTCTTGAACCTCCTTAATAATTTGGGAAGTTAAGCTTCATATCAATGACCTTGCTAAAAAACGCGACAATCATTTTCAAGGTACGCAACGCTTATCTCGTTTGCGTTATTAGCTATAGGTTAGACAATTTTAGAAATTCTTGCAGATGCGGGAAAACTGATTACAGATTTACATCACTCAGTTTTAAAAGCAAGAACAGCTTTTATTACTTCTAGATATTCAAAATTGAGTACAGAATTGTTAAAATCGTCTTTAGATAATTAGGCCTTTCTTTTTGAAGACAAATTGCCTGAAAAAGTTAATGACGTTAAATTACTTCAGAAGGTAAGCAAGGTCATGAAGCCTTCTTTTGCACAAATAGTTTATTACTAAAAACTTTCGGTAATATAAACACTAGGAGCTCGTCGACAAGGAATTTCAAAACATCGCGATCGAGCAACAGTTTTACGTCTCAAGGGAACCCCTTTTTCATCAAGGAGACCAACAAGGGAACAGCGTCCGCGAATCAGACGTCATCGCAGCAACGTCAGCAGGCTCTAGCAATTTTCACCAAATATCCGAGGCAGACCAACCGTAAAAAACGCTACACGTTCGTAGGGCCGGCAGGCTGCGAAGATTTTTTTCTAAAATGCAAAAAAATCAGTAACGATAAATTTGTTTTGAATTGTATAAAGGACTTCAAGATCACTTTTACTCAGTTACCAAAACAATCATCTTCACCTAGTAGTCAGAATTGGTGACATGAGGAGACCATGGCTCTTAGAAACTGATAAACTTTTAGAAATAGGCGCTGTTCATCCTTGTCAATCCGTTGATTGTAGATTTATATCATCTTATTTTTTACTGAACAAACCAAGTAATTCTAAATGCTTTACATTCAAATCACAGAATTTAAATAATTACATTCAGGGGCCTTATTTCAAAATGGAGGACCCTCTTACGGCTTTTAAGTTAATAGAAAAAAATCGTTTAATGTGTCAATTAGATCTGAAAGATGATTACCTTCATGTACTTATCAACAAAAGGTACACGAAGTTTCTGAGGCGCTTTCTTATTAAGGTATTATACAAATTTTCATGCTTACCATTTGGGTTAAATATTAGCTTGTTTGTCTTTACTAAAATCTTGAAGCCGGTGTTCAATTATCTGCAAGAAAAAGGCCTACTTTCATTGTTATATCTACATGATTTTCTAGTTTAAGAAAACTTTTTTAATAGCTTTTTAAAAAATGTTAAAATTACTATAGATTTTTTAAAACACTAAGTTTTTTGATTAACTATGACAAAAGTCACGCAGAGCCCTTACAGGTATGTCTATAGCTACGATTTCTATCATACTCAAAAGCTTCATTGGTATAACTTCATCCAGAAAAATGCGAAGATTTATTTTTTTTTTGAAGATAAATTCAAGAAAAAACAGGTCTGTACTTTTAGAAAATTGGCCCAATTAACAGGACAATTAGTGGCATGTTGTCCAGGTGTAGCCTATGGTATAGTTCACACGGAAAGCTTAGGAAGAGCTAAATTTCTCGCAATTACTTTGTCCAAGGGTTATCATAACGATCAAATGACAGCGTAACCTCCTATGCTATCAGAATTAGACTAATACGAGTAGAAAAATATTTTACCAACAACGTTTAACTCGATAAGACAGTTTTTTTTCGTCAGTAAAATTTACTTAGACGCGTCTAAAAGTGGCTGGGAAGCCTCGTGTGGCAATAAGTTAGTTTACGGCTTCTGGAATGCAGAAGAATGCTTACGGCATATGAATTATTTCAAAATTCTTGCTGCATTTTGGGACTTACAATCTTGCCCTGAAAATTTGCGGGATCGTGAAATATGACTTCGTATAGACAACATCACTGCAATCGCTTATATTAATAAATTAGGCCATTTTCAATTCCCACATGTCAATAACTTGAGCAGGGAGATCTGAAACTGGTGCAAGGAGAGAAATATGTGGATTTGTGCTTCTTATATTGCTTTAAAAGGAAATATTGAAGCAGACAGGCAGCCTTGAATTAAAAACCTAGAAACCAAATGGAAGCTAGCCGGCTTTGCTTATAATAAGATTGTGAAAGTCGTACTCTAAACCTGAGATTGATCACTTTGCTTCTGATTCAAACACTGAATGCCAGTTATTTTGTTTTCTGGGGGAAGGGCTCGTGAGCTATAGCGACAGACGCGCTTACTATTTTGTAAAGTGAAAAATTCGTTTTTGGCTTTCCACCTTTCTCAATGATATTAGGAACTTTAAAAAGATTAAAACAGAGAAGGCGCTTGGGATAGTAGTTGTACCGTTATAGACCGCACAGCTATGGTTTCCAGTTTTTCGTTCGTTGCTTGTTTCTGAACTCGTCATATTTAAACTTAGTCCTACTCTTTCATTGTTTCTTTGCTGAACTTGACTGCACTCTCTGGCATCCTCACTTTCCCTAGCTGCCGGACTCTCATCCAGGAAAATTATACGAGTCAAAAATTCCAGTGGAAACAATAGCTGTCTTGGTTGCTTTTTCAACAGCGTCAACCACAAAACAGTACAATAGTGTCTTGAAGAATTGGTGGACCTATTGTAGGAATAAGAATCTCAATGTCTTCGATCAAGATACAGATGTCTTTTTAAGCTTCCTTATCTAGCGATTCAACAGTAGAGCCTATTTTGGAAACTTGAACACGACTAGGTCTGCGATATTCCTTATTTCCATAAATAGAATTTTCGATTCTATAATATAACGTTTTTAAGCAAAATCTATCAGCTGAAACCATCTCGACCAAAGTATGCTAAAACATGAAATGTGTCTCTACTTTTAGACGAAATTTCGAAATGTTTTCCGCCTTATAAACTCAATCTGCAAAAATTTACTGAGAAACTTGTAATACTTCTCCTAGCTTCAGGAGCAGGTCATCGAGTTTAAACTCTATCGCTTATTCTGTTAGATACCATTTTATTCTCAGATTCTATGTAGGCATTAGGATCGAAGCTCTCATGAAGACGTCACGGTCTAGAACAAATCAATCTTGTCTAGTGCTAACTTACTTTTATGAGAAACCAGAACTATGTGCAGCTTCGACCTTTAAAAATTATTTAGAAAGAACAAGTACTTTAAGATGTAACGCGAATACGCTTCTTATCAGTTTGATAAGCCTCATGATGCAGGAGGTGCGCGAAATTAAAGCCATTAGATAAAAAATGATCTATCTATATGTGGCGTTGACAAACAGTACATAGCTCATAGCACTAGACACGCATCTACCTTTTCAGCTTTAAAAAAAGGTCTAGATTCAAGAGTGATAAGTAACTCTGCAGGATGGTCTAAAAGATCATTTATCTCCGCAAAATTTTATAACAGACCAATTATAGAGTCCGATACCTTCTTTACTTGAGCTATGAGTTTCTAGATTAGTTTTTGTACGTTTTACTTGTTTCTCATAAAATAAAATCAGCTTCAGAAAATTGTAAGCTCGGAAAGTCTACAAATGTATTCTCGGGAACGAGGTGGAAAGTATAATTAACCGAATAAATAAGCTTACCTGTAAGTGAAGTTCAATCGTAACTTTACGACCACCTCGTTCGGAGGGATTACATGGCAAACTGACAACAAACTTTTCGATCAGTTTATAAATATGAAATATTCGTCGAACGAAAAAACAAATAATAAGCCATACCTAAAAATCTTGCTCTTTTAGAAATTGCAATTTCTTTGTCGAGAATAGAAATGCTGCGTCCCGTTCGAAGATTTTAAAAGCTGCTAATTATTTTCTAGATATTCCTGATATAACTTCAATTGTGAAAGCATTTATTTTTTTATAAATTACCATGTGGAGTTATAAAAAAAGTAGAATCTCGCTTGAAACTTAAAAAAATGTTGTGACTTTGCAATTTAATTTGAAGAAAAATTTTATTTTTAAAATTTTACTAATGTTGAAAAAGAGAGAATAACATCAAGTCATTGAAAAAATTAAAAGTTCTAAAAAGAATGCAAAATAAGTAACGTATTGTTAAAATTTTATTATATTTACGATTTTAGAAAAAAGAGGTGGGAAACCGTGGGGGTGGAGAAATGTAGTGATGAAATATAATGACAAGTAGCGGTAATGTTTAGATTGTCCAATCAAGCCACTTAGTACCCTCTGTTAAAATACTTGAAAACGCTGCGAAATCTGTTTAAAATCTATTAAAATTTCATAAAATGCTTTGAAATTTTTTTGTCATCTATAGATCTTTTCTGAAAGCGATGTAACATAAGCTTATTGTTTGTACAAAATTTAATTAGACTAAATATTTTCACATAAGGTTTGTTTTTTTCGTCTCTACAAGACCAAGTAGCAGATGCCCCTGTGTTTATAAAATACAAATATTTAAAAAACACAAGCTTAAGGCATATAAGATCTATGAGATAAGAACTATAGCACACATATAATTAAGCAATATGTCACAAAAAACATCTACAATGAAATAATATGATATAGTGAAAAGTTTTTGTAAAATCAACATTGTTGATAAAGTTAAAGTTTGCCGAGTGACTGATAGATATCTGAATGTTTTAGTTTTTCAAACTGAGTGAATAACAAAAACTATGTAAATTTATTTCAAAATATAAGATAGGAAATCTCTTTGATTACTACGCTGATTGTCCTAATAACTTTTCGCTCAGTAGAATTTTTTGCATTATAGATGTTTTCGATGAGATTTCATACATTGCTACATTATTTTTTATGAGAGTGCAATAGAATTGTCTGAATTTTCATACTTTACTTTTTACCGGAAGCTTACATTCTGGCACTCACAAACTCCAAAAATAATAAATATTTTGTTAGTGTCACCTTGTGTGTACAGAGAAAAAACTGACGGTAAAAAATGATGAAAATAATCTGATAAGCAGTTAAATTAACATTTTGAATACATGTTTCTGTTTTTTTAATTAATTAGAGTACTAATTCACTAGGATCTGCATCTTTCCATACAGTAGCAAATTCAGAAATGGTGTGTCTCTATTTAATATATTAAAAACAAAAGACACAGGGGGGGGGGGCAGTGACACTCCCTTGGTGTCCTTTGTTCTCAATTTTTTAAAGGGAGACACACAATTTCTGGATTCGCCCCGGTTTTTATATCGAGTATATAATTTTCTTCCGAAATATTTAAATAATTCAATATAATAAGTTATCATTCCTAATTCGTTTAAGGTAAGCTCTAATTTTTCTAAACATTTTCTTTCGAATTCTTAAATATACAGACCGAAGATTCACGTAATGGTGCCCCTATTCTTGGTGTTTCTCGTTTTGGAACATCATCTTTAACTGAAAAACATCATTCTGATAAAAGTTGTAGGTCCAGGTCTCCTCTAGCGGATATTGATCTTGATGGTTTCCATTATGCCGGCCTTGCTCCTGCTCAGTATGATCCTGCATGGTTTTCTCCTTACGAGATTGATCGTGCCGGGTTCCATCTTGCCGAGTATGCCAGGTCTTCTTGTTTAAGACATGTACGAGATAAACTTTTTCTACTTATAAATCAATTTAATTAATACTAGGAGATTATCACGGTGAGCCTGTGCCAACTCAAGAACAAATTGTTATACCAAAATCTGATCGTGACGTATTCGCAATATTGGAGAGTGATAATGTTAATGTTGGAATATATATTCATTATGAAATTTATAATGTTATAAAATAGGTGAAAATAAACAGGAGAAGCGGAAAAGTTACCTTTTGGCTAAAGAAGAAATTAACGAAAATTTAGTATGTTTCAAACGCCTAATCACAAAATCATTTTAAGTGTTATGTTTTTCAAAGCCTCGATCTGTCATCAATGCTGCAGTCAGTTTTTCCAGAAGCGAATAGAAAATTTGCGTCTGAGAAGATCATTTAGTATAATGCGCTCCAGTTGATAGTAAAAGGAGAGAAGGGAATGGTGATTTTTGGAACTCTTTTAATAATATTTTAAGTATTTGCGATCACAGGAAAAATCAATTATTCTTCTAAATAGAGCAGATTGGTAAGCTGATGTTGAGAAAAAAGCATAGGCAATGTTTCAGGAAATTACTGTTAGGAGTGCAACTAAAACGTGTGATACTACGGATAGAATGACAAAATCCGCGCAGACGTTTAGGGGGGAGTAGGGTTCAGTAGGTAGTAAATGCACTTCTTTAGAAATTTTTTGAAGAGATATGGTTGAAATTAATTTACTGTCATATCACACACACTACAAGCCATCATTTGAAAAACATTATAGCAAATTTTTGTTAAAAATGGTTCAATATAAGCCGGTGACGGAGCATTATCGAAGACGCCTTTTCAAAGAGATGATTTGCGGTGCCCACTGTAGCTCCTCGCAGAATTATGTTAAATGAAAAAGCAAAGAAACGTTGTTAGAACGAAAGTTTTTCTAGCCCCCACGTCGTGTTTTTATCAATTTGAGATTTTTGGTGGACATATAAAGCAAAAATTGCGATTTGTCACGGAAAATTTCGCCATTTTGTAGCTGCAAAATCTCTTCAATGTAAGAAAGAAGACGACGTTGGTAAGAAGTATTTTATATGTTGAAAATGTGTACAAAATTTTAAAATAATAGGTGCAGTAGCTTTTAAGGGACAGTGGGCATCGACGACAAACATGCTTCTTTCAAGTGAATGAAAAATAAGAATTTCAAGTAAATAAAATTGGTTATTGATTGTACGTTAAAAAGCCAAGAATTAAAGTTTGCGGTGTACAATAAAACATCTTAAATGCATAGAATATAGTTAAAATATAAGAGCTAACAAAAATTAGGAAATAATATTTTCACTAGAAAGAGGGTTTCGGGTAAAAATTAAACAATCTGCACTGTATACAAGCTTCAACCCATTCTTATGAGAGTTTCGAGTGTGTTTTTAAATTCCATTCCCATTGCCGAAATATATCTCCAAATAAACATTTTGCACTCTCTGATCATTACCTGAAGATCCCGTCGACCTGACAATTAAATGAAACAATCCAGGTGTATGAAACGCGTTTTCTTTAAAAAAATTTAACTTGACAAAAGTATTGATTATTTATTTTGGCCAATCAAAATGCTATAGAATTCGTTATAATAGCACTAATAGAATTAAGATTTGAAAAGTTCTAAAAAATAGATAAGGTAAAAGAAGTTGAAAAGAACGTGTAGCTTAGTAGTTTATTTACCAATGACGAAAAGATCAATCAAAGATAGCCTAAAAATGTATAATGACAAAATTAAAAGTGACTGATAGATTTCCTTACGGGAAAAGTCAATATTTGTATTGATTTTATATAAAATTTAAAAATTTCCCTGAAAGGATAAACTAAATTTTTTTAATTTTTTGTTGAAAAGGATATAGTAAATTTTTAAAATAAGGGCTTTTGTATATTAAAAAAATTCGATCTCTTAAGTGCAATCGTTAATTTTTAAATTAAAAATAATACCTTCACTAAATGTTTGCTACTTACTTTTTGTTCAGTGTCAATAAATCCCATTAAAACAGTATTTTCAAATGAAAAATAAACAATTATGCTGAAGAAAAAGATTTGATGTATCTGAAAGCATCTTTTTAACGAATATGTATATCAGAATTTTTCGTAACAAATACAAATGTCTTTGAGTATCAATAAATTCAGTTAAAGTATTCTTGCTTGGAGTAATGTAGATCCATGCGATAAAATAATAAATTTTTTAGATCAAAAAGCGCTTAATAATGAGTTTGTTTATAATAATTGTTTCTTATGTTAAAAAATATTATTGAGCAATAATATTGATTAAAAATAAATTTGGTAATCAGAATTGTTCATTACACAAAAAATTGCTGTGTGTGAATAAATCTTGTTTAAATTTCATTTTTAGAAGAACTATAAACGATACCAACGTTACGAATGAAAATAATTCCTGCTTATTTTGATTTGTATCACTTTCTTATTTTTAGCAGCATACATTTTCAAAATCGTTTTAATTTGCTGTTTTTCTTGTTCAACATGAAATCTGTCTTGCTAGGAGAAAATTTTCTAAATGAGAAAAGTATGCATGGCTCTTTATTGTGTCATATACGGTCTCACAGAGAACCTAAAGATATCTGCTCAAGTGAATGCTTTTTTATGAGTGCTTGTGAGCATCTTTGATAGTTGGTTGGCACTTAATTTTAAACTATATTGGTATACAACTGCACATAATATATTTAACTGAAACTCGTTATTTATTGGTCGGGTTTGGTGTAGCAACATATTTTGGAAGCATACTTTTCTCATGGATAGCCTTCTGGCGTGCGATAATTTTTTTGAGCTTCACCGCACATATTATACACAACCCTCTCCTGTCATTACTGCTTCGCAGATGTACAGAAGGTAAGTTTTACTGATTGCGTATGAGTACTGATTAGGTCTAGACGTTTTACAATCAAACTTTTCTAAAAGATGCCTAAATAGCAGCTTGTTGACGATAAGTTCACAGATAGACCATTATACTGAATTGCAAAGCTTCTCTTCTGGTTTGTGAATAATGCTAGAGTGCTTATTTGTATTTGCGAGGCAACCATCATATTGTATGCAATTTTGGCTTAGGAGATAAATCTGCTTCTAGCAGCTGTTGGTGATAAGCAAATGTACCCTGACTAAGATCCTTCAGTTTTTAAAACGAGTGAGGTGTGCTTTTATTTTTGCGTTGTTTGCCGCGATTTTTTATTCACTGTTGTTTCTATAACTCTATTTTCGTTCTTGTTATCATTAAAGAAAAATGTATGCCGCTTTAAAGATAATAAGGAGTGCTCTTTCTGCTGTTTCTGACAAGTTTTTCTTTTCAGCAATGAATTTTATTTTACAACTATACTACATATGTTTCATTCAATTCGATGAGATCGCTACTGATTGATAATTTACATTTCTGACCTAGAAAACGTCTTATAGAAGT
>JAUELO010098847.1:0-17891 GCA_032357855.1 Amphibolips quercusostensackenii | reverse complement strand
GTAAATTTCTACAGTTTTCAAAATTTTAATGATTTTCCAAAATTTGCATAAATTTTTGAAATTTTCGAAAGCTCCAAAAAATGTTCTAAACTTAAATAAATTTCCAAAGAATTTCAAAATTTTAAATGCCGGTTGAATGCGGGTTGTCGGGCCGAATGGGAGTTGTGCGGGTCGAGTTATTATTTTTTTTTGCACACTCCTAGATGGTGAACAAGTTTTGTAATTTTTTTTTCGTATCTGCATAGTTTGACCCCGAAATGTAATTTTTCACTTTTTATTACCTTTTGTAGTGATGAAAACTAGAACTGTTGGTCGAAAAATTCTGTGTCCCAAACGCAACCACGATATTCATTTTTCAAATAAAACTGACATGTTCTCCTTACGATGAGAGTGTAAAAATAATATAGAAAAGCGGCTCTGAGAAAATACCTAGATAGAATTTAGGCGGAAATTTTGCTTATAAAATGTTATTGTAGCTTATGTCATTCTTACAAAATGTCGCTTTTTCACTTTTTAATGTTATTTTTCACGATGTTTTTTTAGAAATAAGATAAAAACTACGCGTTCTATCAAAAAGCAATTCCTGAAAAGTTTGCAGAACTTATTTAGGTGCATAATTTTTGTCTTCTATCTTTTTTCTTATCTTGCATAGTTTGACTAAAAAATAAAATTTTTTATCTTTTATTTTTTTGTGCAATTAAAATATGATGAATTATTGATTTTTCAAAAAAATTGAAAAAGTTGTTATGATAATCTTGTAGGCTATTTAAGAATAAACGTTTTTGATGTCCTGCCTTTTTTCTCATCGTACGTTGTTTGGTTTAAAAAGTTCATTTTCGTTTTTTTTTTTGGACTTTAAAAATGCTATAACTCCGGTATTTTCTTTATCAGAAAAAGTCATTATCATGAATTGTTCGTTTTTTTGTGTACTAATGATAACCGTGCATAAAATTTTTAAATTTCGAGAAAAAGTGGTCACAAACATTTTCAAAGTGTGATTACTTTTTGAATTTTCATAAAAAAAAAGTCCGTCTAACGAATCTGACCTTCAGTATCTGACACTAAAAGAGTGTATCAAAAGCGAATCTAATAGAACAATTGTTTCAACAGTTATCGCCCTTACATACAGACAGAAATATATGCAGACATACATAAAGACATGTCAGTGAAAACCTGTTTTTCGGGTTCAGCGGGTTTTCGAATGTGGACATTACTCAAAAGCCGTGGCTGGGGGGGGGGGGCTAATTTTACACAAATCTAATACATTCTCATCAGACCTTTGTGTGGTATCCTATCGAATCTTTGAAAGCACCCTAAAAGCTTTCAAATCCGTTGATAACCTTTCAGAACCCGAGAAATCAGTTCAGATGTTTTGGTCCCTTAATTTTTTTCAGCTAGTACAAAATGCTAAAAGAATAATACTCACTTAAAAATCATATTAAAAATCCATGACTTACCTAGGACATCTGTAGCACCAAGAAAAGTAGCTTGCTTTCTTCTCATGCCATAGCTGGGGTTAGGACTCACGATACAGACAATCTCGCTAAAATCGCTTTCATATCCTTCTCTGACCAATCTGACGGGCAGTCGAATGCGAGTCGATATTATAATAGAGGCTGTACGTTGGTAAACTCCTTGGCTAATCATCTTACTGCATCAGACGAAATGGCACCGTCAACATCTGTTGAGACATCTGTCAACATCAGTCTGAAAGAAAATAGTTATAAACAATAAGCAATTGTTTAAATAAAGATGTTTGTTAAACAACACTTATTTAAGAGCTCAGAAAAAGCAGAATTCTTAGCACTTATGTAAGAGAAGATAGTTATAAACAATAATAAATTGTCTTAGCAACTATTTTTCCTAAATTGCATTAATTTTTATCGCTTAAAAATTAACATTAATAAGTATAAAGAACACAAAAATTTAAAAATTTCAGAAAACACCACAACTTTTTGCTACGACGCAAACAGAATATTATTAATAAGAGTAATAAGTTAAAACAAGCTGTGAATTTGATCTCTAGCGTTTTCACTTTATTTATGGTGCTCATTTCACAAGCACTTTGCTTCCCGTTAGCAAATTTATTTGCTTCCTCATAGAGGAAGCATTAGTGATTTTTCAAATAATAGACAAACTAAATTTTTCATTTTGATTACTTTAGGAATAGAAGTTAACAAAAAATACACAATTACAAAATAATATAATCAAATTTTTAAATACAGTGACAAATCAAATTTTGTATCTGAAATGGTAATTTTTTGAGCTGGAAAAGAAAAATTCTGTCGCACCCTATCCCATTCCCAGTTTTATGATGTTTTCACAAAAATTATCATAGTTGTTTTATTTGAAAATTTATGATCAAAAAGTCTTTTCTATTCATGCATCAGCTTTAAATTATGTTCATGAAAAAAGTTTTTCTGTTTACAACAGATGCTCAAGATATTAGGAATCAGCATAACTTCCTTACTCTTTAATCAAGTGTTTTATTATTATAGGTCGATCGATTTGCCTACAATCAACGAATCTTTTCCGTTATAAATAAATTTTAAATTAAGTTAAAAAAAATTTTACTATACAAGACCGTTGTTTCAAGTATTATTCATTACCATAGCTTTCGAACTCTTCAATAAAATGTATCAATAATACAGGTCAATCGATTTGTCTCGAATAGACGCATCTTTTCTATTTTCCCATCAACTTTAAATTATGAGTCTGAAAAAATTTTGACTATAAAAGTCGATTTCTAATATGATATAAATAACCATAACTTCCCTACTTTCTGATAAAATGTATTAATATTCTAGGTCAATCGATTCGTCTTAAGCCAAGATATCTTTTATGTTCTTGCATTAATTTAAAATTATGTTAATGAAAAAAGTTTTACTATGATAAACCGATTTTTAAAGTATTACAAAGTGCTGGAAAAAATTCAATTAATATTTTTCGAAATCCTTTGGTCAGTTTAAAAATATTAGCGATAAAAATATCACCTCCAAATGTTTTCAAGTTATCGTGTTTATGAGAAAGTGTCGCATCCGCACTCACATCCACACACACATGCATCCACACACACCCACACACATCTAGACAATTGCTTAGAATATTGTATTACATATTTTTAAATAGACAAGCGTTTAATTAAATGAATTTGAAAATGTTCGAAAGTGTCACCATTACAAAGCTTCCTCTATGGAGAAGCAAAAAAAAAAAATTTTGTTAACTTCTATTAATTATTACTTCACTATAACTGAAAAATGGACAAAAAGTTTAAAATTTCAGAAAAACTTCAACTACCTAGTATTCATATAGAAGGAGATAGCTATAAATGACAATAATTTGTTAAAACAATTATTTTTACTGATTTGTATTAAATATTAACTCACCCCAAGTGAGAAGTGGACAAAAACTTGAAAATTTAAGAAAAAAACAAAGTTTCTAGCATTATTTAAAGACAATATTATTGAAAATAATAATAAATTGTTTAAACAATTCTACTTTTCAAATTAAATTATTACCATACTCTCATTGGAAATTGAACAAAAAGTGGAAATTTTGTGATTAAACAGCGACTTTCTAAGTTTACTCTAAGAGAAAATTGCTAAAAAAACTGAAGGAGAAACAATGGAGCAAATGCAGGGGATTCGGTCAATTTTTGCCCTATTTTGCTAATATCTTTGTAAAAATTAATTTTTTCCATATAAATGTATTTAAAAAATATCTTTTATTTTTTAAGAACTGTTAATTAAAATAATAAAATTATAATAATTATTATTTATTACGTAGATATTACAAAAATACAGTTTTGTTCTATGCATTTGGTCCATTGTTTTCCCCAGGGCACTCAACGGAGTGAAGTTAGCTAATGGTTGAAGTCAAAATACCTAATTCGTGTTAAACTTTATGGGGCTTGAACGACCTCTAAGTATCTACTGTTTTTCAAAACAGAAAATGGATTTTTTTGTGTATGGGTTCGAACAAATTTCCTGGTAATATCAATGAAAATTCAACATTAAAAATTTGAAACACCCTAATGCACACATGAAGTGTAAAAAGTGGCAAGCTTGATGGTCGATATTTGAATTTATATATCGTACACACTATACACACCATTTATAGCTTAGTCCGCCAGTTCGTACGCCGTTACAAAAAAATCTTCCTCGATGCAGCACTCTGTCAGCACAAAAACACTGCACAATTCACAATTTAAAATTCACAGTTGACACTTTAATCATGCACAACATAAAACCGACTGTTTATCCCGGCAAGGAACACGAGTTTGTTTTTATAATACCAGTCTCAGCGAGTCGACAAAAACTTGAAAATTTAAGAAAAAAACACAGTTTCTAGCATTATTTAAAGACAATATTATTGAAAATAATAATAAATTGTTTAAACAATTCTACTTCTCAAATTAAATTATTACCATGCTCTCATTGGAAATTGAACAAAATGTGGAAATTTTGTGATTAAACAGCGACTTTATTTTTTTTAAATTAATTTTTAATTAATTAAATTAAAAATTAAATTAAATAATAAAAAATTAAAATTTAAAAAAAAAATAAAAAAATAAATTAAAAATAGAACAATGGGTTTCAGACACGTTAGAACCGGCAATCAGGGCTGCTCACGTGTCCGTCGGTAATCCTCGTCGTCTGCTGCAGCGATGTTCAGAACCGTAACTTGAGATTGTTGCGCCCGGGGCGATTTGCATGTTTTGCGCGCCCCTTCCGATACAGCAAATAGTGCCGCAGGCAATTATTATTACAAAATTTCAAGGTTAAAATTATAATTTTTTTAAATTCTCATCTACTTACGAGACTAGGGAGGACACTTGGCTAATTTGAAATTTTACTACTTTTTCTAATTTCTAGGCAAGACCTTCACACAATAGGACGAAATCCGAGACCAAACCTGGTAAAAACTATAAGCATTATTTCATTTTATTCAAAAATTTTTGTATGCGATTTTTTTCTCTCTGATTTTAAATCCGTTTCCTATGCATAGCGGCCATGTCCGAGAAGTTTCACCCTTTCCCTTTTTACCGATTAGGGTACACTCCGCGCACCAGTAAGGCTTAGTCCTTTTAATTCATACGTCCATGTTAACCCTAAGTTGACATTTTTAAGTACTATAACGTACTTGTCACACTAGGTTTTTTTGGACCCCAGTGATGAAAATCGTTATAAAAAAATCATTGATTATTTATCGAATTCTTGAATATTTGAATTTTTCTTAATATTCCTAATAAGTAGCAACTAATTAATATCTTTATCAAATATTGTAGCAAGATTGCAAAAGATTAAAAACAAGAAGTATGATTTATGAAATCGAAAAATAGGTTAGGAATCCTAACCTATTTATTGATTTCATACTTCTTGTTTTGAATCTTTTGAAATGTACTGTAAATATCAAGAGAAAAATTTGTACCTGTCCTTTTCTGCAGTTGTAATTTGTTGAAGACGATGAAGTTAAAGAAAAAACACCACACGATGAAACAAAAGCCTACAGGATATTTTAATATAATGAGGATGAGAGTCAGTATTGTCCTATGTTGTCCTTAGAATAGAGCATATACTTAAGGCAGCCTCGCGTCTAATAAAATATTATGTCCGGTTTCCGGTTTGGCGATTTAGAGTGAAAGAAAAAGCCATACTAGATTACTAGGGGATAACGTATCTCTCTTTCAGCACCGTGATTGGTCGGGTAGTGGCAAATAGCTAATCAGATTGCTGCGCGAAAGAAAAAGCTTATCCTGCTATTTCGCAGTCTGTCTCTCTCTCTCTGCCACCAACTCTGCCATTGAGAGGCTGTGCCTCTGATCGAGACAAAAAAATCGGGTCTGATGAAGAAAAAAGCCAAAATTTCATGTAAAAAGCGGACATGTCCGCTTAAAAGCGGACGCCTGGTAACCCTAGCCTTAAAAAAAATTTCTGATATTAAAAGTAAATCCCTGATGTTTTCAGGTTTTCCAGGTTAGGTAGACACCCTGCTATAAGGCACCTCGTTTAAATAAAATATTTTGGAAAATATTATACTTAGTATGTGTTTTATTCCGCAGGGCTGGCGGAACGTACGTTATCTGTCTTTCTCGCTCTTTAAGGAGCGTGAGTGTAATGGAATTAGAGTAAGCGATACTCTGATTTCTTTACATTCACACTTCTTAAGGAGCAAGAAGGACAGATAAGCTACTTTGCGTCAGTCCTGATTATTTGTAATTATTATTATTATTTTTTAATGATTTGTTATAAGTATTATTTATATGATACCTTTCGAGACATTAATCCTGGTAATGTCTCGTAAATCCGTTTTAAGTAGAAGATGTCATCCGCAAGCAAAGTAAGCCAAAGGATGGTAACAAATGAATATCTAATTTCTATTGTATTTTGTCGATATTGTGACTTCACTCTTTTTACTTATAAGGCATTTTCACTTCATAGACGGCTAACTTCACTTCGTTGACTGCTGGGGTAAAGAGAATGGATCAAATTCGTGGGATTTGCTCCATTTTTAACCTATTTTATTAATATCTTCGTAAAAACTAATTTTTTCTGTATAAGTATATTCGGAAATTATTTATTTATTTTTTTATTTCTAATCAATGAAATAATAAAATGGCAATAATTATTATTCATTAAGAAGATACAACATAAATAAAGTATGTCCTATGCATTCGTATTGTTGTTTTCCCCTCAGCACTCAATGAAGTGAAGTTAGCTGGTGGTTAAAGTAAGATTTCTAATTCTCACCAGACGATGAGCCCGCAATTCGAAGTTTTTCTCTACAAATGGCCCTGATATTTAAAATGGATTTCAAATTTATCTAAAAATAAATTATTGTTATTTACAGAATTTTTATGTTTTATCCTTCCATAAGCAACGCTGATAAGTAGTTCATTTAAATATACACTCTTACCTGATATTTATAAATAATTAATTGAAGTAGGTTATATTTCACTGAAACATAATTCTTATGAAAAACTAAGAAATCCTCAACTTCAATATGTATGTAATAAATCCTACATACAGGTATAATATTTTTACATGCGTTCAGTTTTATTAAATACTTATTAAATATGATTTATCAGATTGATTCATGATATATATATATATATATATATATATATATATGAGGGTGGACCAAAAATGCATTGCAAACATTTTTTCACTCTATAGAGCAAGACCTCCCCCTCCCCCACTCGACAATAAAAGTTTTCATTTTCGGAGAAAGCAAATCTTAAATTTTTTATTTTGAAATTCAAATATAAACAGGTGCCACCGGGCACTTCAAAATCCCATTTAATTAACATGGGGAAATTTTCATATTTTAGGGTTTGATTGAAATGTGCCAAGTTTTTTGTGGATTGAAAAGAAGTCACTACAAAATAAAACCATACTAATAACTTTCCATTTCAACTCACCCCCCCCCCCCCAGTGCCCAAATATGACCCGAAAATCAAAAACCTACATTTTTACGTATTATTGTTACTTTTTAGCAATTTCCGTCGTCTTTTTCATTCAAATGATCACCAATGGACAAATTTAATATTTTCCAAGACTTTCAAAATAATTTTTAATTGTTTAAGCAAATGTAAATTATTTAAACAATTATTTATTGACAAAAGAGGTGAGAAATAATCGTATTTTTCTAATTGAAATGTAGTAATTTGTCACTGCTTAAAGTTTAAAATTTTTTTAAAAACATTATGTGATTATTTAAACAATTATTTATTGTTTATTTTCAAAATTTCTACAAATGGAGCCAGAGATGTCCACTTTTTTTTAAATTGGTGTCCTATGCTACTTTTTGCTGAATAATTACATAATTTTGATATATTTTTTTTTATGTTTAACAAATTTCTATTTGCTGAAACAATTTTTATTTGCTCAAGCAATTATTTTTCAATAAATAAAAAATGAAATGAAATATAACACATACAATTATTTTTCTGTCTGTATAGTGTATAGAATGAATATATGAACCGTTTTTAAATTGTTCAAACAAATATAAATTGTTTAAACAATTATGTTTGCAAAAATATTTTGAAAATCGTATTTTTTTAATTAAACATGATAGTGAATGATTTTGAGGAGTAGTATCAAAAAAACTGCTTAAGCAAATAAAGATTGTTTAAGCAAATAGAAATTTGAAATTTGAAATTATGTAATTACTTAATAAAACGTAGCATAGGATACAAATTTTAGAAAAAAGTTGATATCTCTAGTTCAATGTATAGAAATTTCGAAGCTAAACAATAAATAATTGTTCAAATAATTACATTATGTTTATAAAAAAATTTACTACGCCAAACAATGATAAACTATCACATTTCAATTAGAAAATAGGATCATTTTTTACATTCTTTGGGAATAAATAATTGTTTAAATAATTGACATTCATTTTAACAATTGAAAATTGTTCAAAATATCATGGAAAATATACAAATTGTCTATTAGTAATTATTTGTATGAATAAAAGGAAATATTTAAAGAGTAATAATAATACTTAGCACGTTTGTGTTTTTTACCTGTGAAGAGGACAAAATATGTATTTTTTTTCCACATATTTGATTAGTATGAGTTATCAATTTATTTTGTAGGAACGCTCTTGATAAATTTTCCAAACAAGGTTAATTTGTTCAAATATTTAAAATTTATCCTTCAAAACAAATTAGTACCTGAATATATTTTCATCTTTCAAGAAATAAAAAAAATTAAATATTCAATCAAAATAAATTTTTTTTAAACATTTACGAGTATTCTAAGTAAATAAATTTGTGTTCAAAAATATTAAAATCTGTCAAAAATTTGATAAGATAAAATGTTTCTTCTGCTTTTTTTACGTAAACTATATACATATTGAAACAAACACTTGTTATTTAAACCATTATAAAATTAAAAAACAAATTATTTTATTTTTATCATTGATATATGAAACTTTTAAACCTAGAAAATACGTTTATTTCGCGGCTTATCTGAAAATACAAATGTTTAAACAAATCAAAACAGTTTAAACAATTGAAACCTAGTAACGAAATAACTGAATATTCTTAAATTAAATATTCATGATTATTCATAAAAAAAGCTTTTAAAAAGCTTTAAAAACCCGCAGTATTACGTAAAATTTAAATTTGTCACTTCGGTGGTTTTCTTTGTGGACCCATCAGAGTGGCTTGAAGTCATTCGCCCTCAAAATTAAGGATTTATTCTTATTCTCTGACGAATTTGGAAAAATATACTGAAACACTGTTTTATTTGTATAATATCATTGCGTTTTAATCATGGTCTACGCGATACTCTTTGATGTCATTAAGTTAAGTAAGAACCACCTAATGCACACATTGATCTGCATTCACATGGTCACTTCGCTACGAGATATGTACCATAATTAGAAAATATATGTTCCCCAAGGAAGCAAATAAGTAAACTTTGATCGACAGGTGACCTACAAGTAAATGAAGATGTGCACATATTTCAGTTCCTATAGTAGTCTGGTATCCAACAGCACCTAAAATGGACACAAACTCTCCTCTTCGGATCCTGGACTTTGTTTAATTCACTTGAAATATTTAGGATAGGCCTTAAATTATTTTTTGAAAAAAATTAAAGAAAAATTCAATTAAATTTTTACTTCACAAGTAAGGAAAGAATTTATACCTTTTACTAAGGTAGAATCAATTTCAACAAATTGCAATAAAAACCAGAATTTCACGTGACCAATTACATAATTATAGTATTATATTCCTCAGTTTTATTGTTTCAAAAATTTGAATATGGTGTTGAAATTTCAGGAAATGGTTCAGAATATACATGGTATTGCAGTATTTAAAAAACATTCTCGTATTTTAAATTCTAAAATAAAAATTAAACAAAAAATAATTTTTTTTCTGCAAAAGTTAGATGGTCGACAGTCCATGTGCCATGGACGAGACTGTGTCCTCAAATAAGTTCAGTTCCTTTATTTCCCCTCTGTTTGCTTTTCCAGTAGGTTGTGACTCTCAGGTGCAGCTCCACATTTAAGCCAGATACAAAAATAAAAAAATATGTTTTCCCCAGCTACCAAATTAGTAACATTTTCAGAAAATCAGTGTAATTGATTTTAATTTTGTAGAATTCTCTAGAATTCAGTTGAATTCCTCTGAATTTTAAAGAATTCTTCAAAAATCAGCAGAATTTGCATGAAATCACCAAAATTATGTGAAATTCCGTTGAACTGTCTTAAAATCAGAATTATTTTTTTGAATTTCAGAGAATTCTATGAAGCTTATTAGAATTCTCTTGAAATATGTAAAATTAACCTAAATTGAGCTTAAACCTTTTGAAATCAGCAAAACTCCCCTGAATTCAGGAGAATTTTTTTGAGTTTGGAAGAATTCTTTTGAAATGTGCAGAACTCTCTCATGAATTTAGCAGAATTATCTTAAATCCTGTATAAATATCTTGTTAATATAGTATTCTTTTTTTGAATTCGACAGAATTTTCTTGAAATTTGTAGTCATCTTGCATTAAGTATAAACCTATCAGTCAGCAAATTTTTCCTTAATTTGGTTTAACTCTGTTAAATTTAAAATAAATATTATGAATTTTGTATAAATATCGTGAATTTAGTAGAATTTCATTAAATTGTTTATAAATATTTCGTAAATTGAGTAGAATTCTCTTGAAATATAAAGAACTATCTTGATTTGAATATAAAATTATCGAAGTCAGCAAATTTTTCTTGAATTCTGTTGCACTCTCTTTAATTCAGTACAATCCTCTTCAAAACAGTAGAATTACATTGAATTCATTAAACTTTCCTTGAATTTAGCTAATAAATTAACCTAATAAATTTTAACGATTACGTGTTAATATTTAGGGCGAAACAACTTTATATGCACAATTTCACAGGTTATGCTTCAAAGCAAGCGTTTTAGTCTCAAAAGCTGATACTTGTTTTTTAACGACCATTGTTTTAATTCTCAAGTGTGGTTTGGTATTCAAAGTCTCCGTTTTTCTAAGAATAAGTCAGCCAACTCATCCCCGAAAATTTGAGAGTTTGAAATATCAAGCCCACTTTTGCAAGGAACTTGTTTCAATTTTTTGAAAATAATAACTAATTTTATTTTTCGGGTACTCGTCAGAATTAACTGTAAAGTAGGGTCTCCTCTAAAACTTTAGAAGAATTAGAATTCTACAATAAATTCTTTAGAAATGGGATTTTAAAATGTTTGATATTTAGCGTGAGCTCTGACTGCCTCAGAAAGATAAAATTCTTGGGAACCTGAGAAGAGAAAATTTTCGCCGAATTCCAACGGTTGGGAGGAGCGGACGAACAATGACAGAGCTCGAACCGTCCGCCCCACCGCTGGGACGCGCGAGGAGTAGCTCGTCGATTACAACTGGCGAATTTTTATCGTTACTTTGACTGTGTCAGGAAATCTCGCGGATAAATCCCCTATTTCCTACCCTTAAGGGCATGTGATACTTCGTCGTGTGGTAAATCAGGTTCAGTTCCCCCAGGTTTTTGTCCACAAAAATTAAAATTTTTAAAAACTGAATTTGGAGATGCTATAAAATAGTATAACGGACGTCCCTCGACTCTTTTTTTGAAGGATAAAAACAAAAAAAAATTTATAGTGCTAAATAAAATTTTTATGTGCGTGCACTATTTTGAGGTTAGGAACGATTTTCAGCTCTCTGTCGTTCCGATAATGTAGGTGTCTGTCATACCGATGCTGTCGGTATCACTCAAGAATAAATGTGGTATGATAAAGTATGTTAACAGCCTAGCTGATAATGCAGAAATATAAATTTGAAATTTTCGGAAAAAGTTTTATTCACTTTTTTCAAATCTTGTGTGCACACACAACATTATTCATGATGAAAAATACCCAGCTTATCCTGTTTGAGCAATTTTTTTAAGTTTCAGGTAATTTTTCTTAAAAATTAGTTTTAATTAGTCTGACAGTGATATTCCCAAGTAGTACATTTACATTTTATAAAAAATGTCATTGTGATAAGGAAATCCGCTATTTGTACAATTTTCTAATTTCTGGAGTAGTTTTTTTGTAAATTTGTTTTATTTGGTTTGCCAGTAATATTCCGGAACCGAACACGGATATTTAATGAACAATGTGATTGTTATTAACAAAGTAAATAAACAAATTTGCTGCTTGGTCCATTTTTCAAAGTTTCATGTTTTTTTTTTAATTTGTTGTATTTGGTTTGCCAATGATTTCTGAAACAATTAACGAATTCGCTGTTTGTGCAATTGATTTAAGTCTGAGGAACTTTATTTGGAAATTTGTTTCACTTGCTTTGACAGTGATATTCCGGAACAGAACACGGATATTTTATGTAAAATGTGACTGTTATAAATAAAAGAAATAAACACATTTGCTGTTTAAGCTATTTTTCAAAGTGAAAAGTATTTTCTTTTTAATTCGTTTCATTTGGTTTGCCAATGATATCCCGGTATAGTTAATTTACACATTATGAAATATGTGTGGGTTACAAACAAATGGCATAAATGAATTCACTATTGTGCAATTTTTTTAAGTTCGAAGTAATTTTTCCTAGAAATTTGTTCCAATAGGTTTGCCAGTGTTATTCCAGAACAGTTCGTTCATATTTAATGAAAAACTAGTCCATGCATTCGGTACTTTTTCACCGTATTGAGTAAGTAACCCGGGTGTAATTCCGTGAATAATTAGGAATATGAAATTGATTAAATGAAAAGTGTAACGGAATATCCATGCAAGCGCAACTTTTAAAAAAACATTTCTTATCGGCTTCATATTTACGGTAGGATTCCACTATTCCATTGAGCAGAAAAAGTCGTATAAAGTCCATGTACGGGACAATTTTTGGCTCAACCCAATTAGTTATACAATATGAATATAAATTCTATACCACGTAATTTTGCACATAGACTATAATTCATCTATTGACTTTTGCGGTATTAGTTTTACAACGAATTGATGATTCAAAAATGTATTGGAGGTATTGAAAAATTTTTTTTAATTGTCAGGAAAAATCGATTTTTCTTTTATATTAACGATTTTATGCAATGAATTTGTCATAAATCATCTTTGTATTCGTCTTGTAAAATTATTATGGTGTTTTTAAGATACATTCGATGTTAAAATTCAAAAAATGAAAGCTTTAAATCATGGTTCTCTCGTGGACAACCTTTAAATGAGTCACACAGATGCAAAGGGTGACAGCTTGTTTTGCCATTTTAAAATTGTTTATCACATACATGCAGTGTGATTTATTGTGTCTTTTGCAATCGAAAGTATTTTCAAATCAAAAAGTTTGTGTTTTATAGGGGAAAAGTGTTCAAAGTTCTTCGTTGTTGACAATTTGTTGAGAAAAGCGTTTTCGCTCGTGAATTTTTAATCATATTCAAGAAATTATTACGCGTATATTGTATACTTTTTTGATTCCCTGTGGATACCTTTCCCCTAGACTTATTTCTTCTAGTCACACGCATGCAAAGTGCGATTGAAATCACTTCTCTGTCGCGGTGAGCCTTAACCAAATTTAACCGAAAAAAGTCATAACAGTTTGACATTTTTTGTAAAGATACAACTGTTGAATCTACAAAGAGTTATATATTCTTTTCTGCAAAAGGTTATCGAAAATAATATTACTGGACTGTTATTGAAAAATATTCTCCTAAAGATATAAAATTAATATAATAATATAATATATATAATATTCGGATATTTTTGACATCTAAATAAAAAAATGGTGGAGGAGCGCTTTCTTCAAAAAAAAATTTTTATTCTTATTTTTTTCAATTAATATATTTTGAATATAATAGGCTTTTTTGTACGCAAAAGCCGAGTAAAAAATTATTATAAAATTTTATTCACAAAATGAGAACTGTATAATCTACAGAGGTTTTCGTATACGAAAAAAATCCTTTCACCACAGCAAAACTTGTTGAAATATTTTTTTCATCACCAGCTCATCTTTGAAAAGTTTGAAAATAACTTGTGGAAAAAATTGTGTACCTTTTTTTTAATACTTTTATGGCAACATAAAACAACATCCAATAAATATCTAACCTATAGGATCTCTCGGTTAAAGATGGTTGAGGCTGACCGTGCTGTGCAATTATTATGCATGTTTCAGACACGCTAAGAATGTCTGAATTTTTTAAAATACTTTTTGCTTAGCATATATAGTATTGCATAGGAACGTCTTTATGACTATTGTCCTGCGGGTTCTCACTATTTGCCCCCACATTGAACACGTTAAACACATTTCTATGCAATAAAATGGAATGAATCACATTATTTTTTAAGTGCTTTTTAGCCCTTTTAACTTGTTTTCACCAGATCTTCTTTATAAGATATTTTCAAGTTCATAATGGAGTCAGTAGGCTTAATAATAATTAACACGCTAGGGACTAGGCGTGCTGACGAACAGGCAGCCACTTTACCAACTATAAAGTTCTGCCTGTCCGGCTAAGGGGGGCTAAGGGGCTAGATTCGAAAGGACTATATTGGAAAAAACACCTTGATAAGTATTTCCACTAGAATTTATTTGAGAAGTAATATTTAATACACAGTAGTGTACATTTTTTAAGTCCTGACGGCACTTGTGGGCCTTTCTTGAAATTCTGTCTCAAAATCGTAGAACTTTTAATCGCAATGACCTAGAGGGATAGTTTTTTAAAAAGAAAAAGCCTTTTCGAATATAGGAAAATTATAGAAAAAGAACAAAAAAAAATTTTCGACCTTAAGAATCTATGTTGAAGATAGAAATTTTTTGAGAAAAATCGTTTATTGAATACCAAAAACGCTTAGATTTGACATTTTATGTGCTAGACATGTTTTTATATGGATTTTTGCATGCCTAATCCGAATCTGATCTGTAAACCGTTGTGAAAAAATCTGAAATAGCAGAACCAATATAGTCAAAATTGTAGAACGAAATTAATTTGACTTAAAATAGCCTATCGGAGGATTTGCAGGTCACTGATTTGAAATCAAAACTCAAAATTTTAGTATTTCAAAAAGCGGACCAAAGTTGTACAATAAGACTGGTTTAACTGCAAATTCTCACTCAAAAGGTTTTCTGGTCGCTGTTTTTAAATCCAGAGTCTAAATTTCAAAATCTAAAACCGCCAATTCAATATTTCGGACCAAAATTGTAAAAACTAAACTGTTCTGAATTTATTAATACCTGAATCTGTGACGAATATTGGTCCGAAATATTAGATTCGCGGTTTTAGATAGGCTCTCTGATAGGCTGTTTTAAGTAAAATCAATTTCGCTCTATAATTTTTGTCGGCCATATTAGATCTGTAATTTTCTATTTTTGAATTTTGACCCTGGATTTGAAATCAGCGACCCGAGAACCCCCGAGTAGCAATCTTTAGTCAAATTGGTTTCCTTTTACAATTTTAGTCTGCAATATTGGTTTCGCCATTTTGTATTTTGTTCTACAACGATTTGCATATCAGATTAGAATTGGGCATGCAAAAATCTATATCAAAACACGTGTAGCAAAAAAATGTTAAATCTAAGCGTTTTTGTTATTCAATAAACGATTTTTTTGCCAAAAATTTAATCTTTAACATAGATTTTCAGGGTCAAAAATTTTTTTTGACTTTCTCTATAGTTTTCCTACATTCAGAGTCTTTTTTTTTAAATAAAAAAAAAACTATTCCTCTCGGTCATTCCGAGTCAAAATTCTACCATCCATATACTACGTCACCAATTGTTTCGCCCGCCCTTTCTCCCTCCGAATTATAAATTTTTTAAAAATAAAACTAACGCAGATAATAAATTGAATTCAATAAGAAACACTTTGAATTCCTAAGTTTTCGAGTCGAAATACATTGCATTTTCAACGAAATAGGTGAATTTTTAACCATAAAAGATTTTCGAAACAAAAAGAGATACATTTTCAACCAAGGAGGATAACTTTTTTACTATTGAAGATAAATTTTCAAACCAAAAGAACGAATTTTCAAAAACATATTTGACTTTATGAAGAAAAATAATTACTTTAGACCAAAAGATTAATGTTCTCTTAAAACGAATACTTGAATTTTTAATTATAATTATGAATCCCTGTTGAAAAAAATTAATTTTTTTGTAAAATAATTCAACTTCCAAATGATTGACTTTTGAACCGAAAATATGAATTCTCAACGAAGCATGTAACAGCTGATATTTCAACCAAACAATACCATTTCTAAACAAAAAGGATAAATTTTCAACCGAGAAGATTACATTTCTCCCAGAAAAAAAGAATTTTCAACAAAATGCAAGAATTTTCAACCCAAAATCACGAAATTTTTAAGAAAACTATAAGCTTTTAACCAAAAATAAAATAGCTTAATTGTCGGCTTCAAAAATTTATTTTCAACCAATCTTATAACAAACTTTTATCAAAACAGGTGAATTTACAGCTGAAAAGATGAATCTTCAATTTAAAAAGAAAATAAATTTTTAACCAGAAATGAAATAGTTTTATTGACCCTTTCAGCAATATATTTTCAACCAAACACGAAACAAACTTTTATTAAAATTGGTAAATTTTCAACCAAAGAGAGGAATCTTTAATTGAACAGAGGAAGATACATCCAAAAATGGAATAGTTCAATTACCAGTTTCAAAATTTTTTTTTAGCCAAACATGAAACGAATTTTTTATCAAAACGGTTAAATTTGCAACAAAAAACATAAACCTTCTACAGAAAAAATGAATTTTTAACAAAGTAGTTGTACTTTACATTAAAAAGATGTATTTTTAATAATATAATTATAGCGTTTTTAACTAAATAATCAAATTTTAAACCAAAAAATAACATTTTTAAGCTAACCAGATCAATTTCAAACAAAAAAAAACACCAGTAGCCCCCCCCCCCCTCTTCCCCACCACCACCAATATGGCAACCTACTTTATGGAAAGTACCGCCAGGCCACTTTTCTTTTAGAAGTACACCGCTGGTAATACCCGCTTGTGTGATGCTCCTCCTCATAAATATGATGCCCTTCTGATGATCGGGTCCATGGGGTAAAGTATGTGTCCGACAGCCGACGAGACAGAAGTTTCGCTAGATTCTTTTCCTCATAAATTTGATGCCATTTCAGCGATTTGGTCCATGGGGTGAACTAAGCTGTCGAAAGATTACGAGCCACAAAGTTGCCTAGAATATATTGGAATTAAGTTAAATCGATCAGCTAAGACTATATTATAAGTGAGCCCTAAAAATCTTGTCGTTTGACTGTTTTCTAATTCTTTGCAATAATTTAAAGTTTGAACTGAAATATAAAATGATATGTGAATTAGAGTACAAAATATTTCCCCAATCCACGGGCACGTTCTCATCGCACACTTCGCTCGTAGGTTTGAGCGCGCCTAGGGCGCACGGCTGTTATATATCCGAAATACATTGATCGCGCTTTTTTTATTGCACTTTATTACGACTAAAACAAAAACTACACGTCCTGTCAAAAAAGTGATTCGTGAAAAATTCGTAGATCTTTTTTGACTACACAATTCTTGTCCATTCATCTTTTTTCAACACGCTTATATTAGCTTCACTTGTATGTTTGTATGTATGTTTGTGGGTTTGTATGTAACTTTCCTTTGCGCGCCTGCTGCCTCCTTCCTTACGAAACTAAAAAGTGAAAAATAAATATAGTTTAAGAAAACTAAAAAACACGCTTGTAAAGAATATAAACTAAAAGTGAAAAATAATTTTTAAAATAAGCTTAAAACAATAATGAACAAAAAATACTAATATTATTGTGAAAAAAGCGTGGGCGCTTTGTGCCATATTTTTCACAATAATACTAGTATTTTTCGTTCATTATTGTTTTAAGCTTATTTAAAAAATTATTTTTCACTTTTTAGTTTGATATTCTTTAAAAGCGTGTTTTTT
>JAUELO010098602.1:0-17897 GCA_032357855.1 Amphibolips quercusostensackenii | reverse complement strand
ATTTGCTAAAAAATCGTCTTTTTGTTACAAAAATTAAACTTGATTTTAAAAAATTTACCTTTCTTGGTTGAAAATGAACTTTTTTGTTGAAAATTCATCGTTTTTTTTTTGTTGAATTTAACTGATTAAAATTTTTATTTTTTTGTTAAAAAGTAATTTTTTCAACTGAACTTTTTTCATTTTATTTTTGGTGAAAATGAACTTTTTTGTTGAAAATTCATTGTTTTTTTTTTGTTGAATTCAACTGATTGAAATTTCATTTTTTCGTTGAAAATTAATTTTTTTAACTCTGAATTTTTCGATTCCATTTTTGGTGAAAATTAACTTTTTTGTTGAAAATTCTACTGCCGTCAAAAAAACATTCATTTTCTTGGCTTGAAAATTCAACTCTTTTGATTAAGTCCAATTATTTTGTTCAAAAATGTTTTTTTTAGGATTGAACTATTTGGCTGAAAATTTGTCTTTTTTGGCTGAATTTATTTGCATGAAATTCCTTTTTTTTTGAAGTTTTTACACTGAAAATTGGACAATTCCATTTTTGATTTAAAATTTATCTTTTTTGATTGAAGATTAGTTTCTTTGGTTGAGGATTAAATTATTTTGTGAAAAATTCTCGTCTTCGTTAAATTTATCTGGTTGAAAATTCTTTTTTTTTTTTTGTTAAAAATTAATTTTTTCATTTAACTATTTAAGTTTGTTGGTTTTTTCTTGGTTAAGGATTCAACTAATTGGTTAAAAATACGTCTTTTTTGTTTCAAAGTTCGTTTTTTTTTGTTCAAAATTAATTTAATTAATGAAAAATTATTCGATTCCATTTTTAGTGCAGAAAATAAATTTGTTTGGTAAAAATTAAACTATTTGGTTTAAAATTCATGTTTCTTGATTGAAAGTTCACCTATTTGGTCGGAAATTCAATGATTTTATTTAAAATTCCTCCTTTTGGATTGAAAATTGATCTTTTATGGTAGAAAACCCATATTTATTAGTTAAATATTCATCTTTTTTGGTTAAAAATTAAGTTTTTTGTTCAAAATTCAACTGAATTAATATATTTTGCTAAAAAGTCTTGTTTTATGGCAAAAATAAATTTGGCTAAAAATGCAACTGTTCGGTTTAAAAATTCATTCTTTCATGTAGTAATTTTAATGTTTTTTTGGTTAAAAATGCAAATTTTTGGTTAAAAATTAATCTGTAATTTTGTTATTTGGTTGGAAATTTAATAATTTTGTAGAAGATTCAACAATTTTTATAGAAAATTCAACTATTTGGTTAAAACTTAAATTTATTTATGAAAATTCATATTTTTTGATAGCAAATTCTACTGCTTTATTGAAAATTCGTCTTTTTAGTTTGAAAATTTACATATTTTTGGATAGAATTAAACTATTTGATTGAAAATTACCTTTCGTCGCAAATTCAGAATTTCAGGTTGCAAATTTATCTTTGTTGAAAATTCGTTTTTTTTTTAATTGAAAATACACGAATTTTGTTGAAATTTTTTTTGTTCAGTAAAAATATTTTTTGGTTGAAAAATCATTTGATAAAAATATAATTTTTTTTGAAAATTAATGATTTTTGGTGAAAAATACAACTGTTTTAAAAAAAACTCGTCTTTTTGGTTGAGAATTTAACTATTTTAATAGAAAATTTAACTATTTGATTGTAAATTAACTTTTGTTAAAAATTCACATTTTCGCGTTAAAAACTTAATTATTTTGATGAAATTTCAACTGTTTGATTAAAAATTAACTTTTTTGTTAAAAAAATGTGATTATTTTGCGAAATTTCAACTGTTTTATACAAAAAAATTTCTTTACGAGAAATATTTTAGGGTTTGAAAAATCGTCTATTTGGAATGAAAATTGAAATATTTTGTTCGAAAATTAATTTTTGATGAAAATTCACCTTTTTGGTTTAAATTTATAATTATTTGATTGAGAATTTATATATTTTGTTGAAAATTCGTGTTTTTTGGCAGAAAATCAATTTTTTTGGTTAAAAATTACTTCTTTTTAGTTGATGATTCTAGCATTTTGTTTCAAATTCATCTTTTTGAATTAAAAATTAAATTCATTGGTTGAAAGTTGAAATATTTGGTTAAAGATTAATCACTTTAGTTGAAAAAATCTATATTTTTTAGTAAGAAACTAACTTTTTAACTAAAAATTTAACGAATTGGTTGAAAATTATTATTTGTTGTTGAAAATTTATATGATCAGGTTGAAATTTCAATTGTTTTATAGAAAAATTCGTCTTTTTACTTGAAAATTCAACAATTTGATAGAAAATCAATTTGGGTTGTTGCAAAGCAACTTTTTGATTGAAAATTAACTTTTCTGTTGAAAAAATGTAATTATTTTGATGAAATTTTAACTGTTCATCAATTGTTTTCATGCAAATCCATATTTTTGGGTCGAAAATTAACTTTTGATAAAATTTAACTGTTTTATAGAAAATTCGCAATGAATTTCTTTAATTGGCAATTTTTTTTTAATTGAAATTTAATTTTTTTAACCAAAAATTTAACTATTCTCTTCTTTGTCGAACATTTATCTTTTATGATAGAGATTTAATCTTCTTAGTTGAAAATTAAAATATTTGATTGAGAATTTATATATTTTGTTGAAAATTTATCTTTTTAGATTACAAATTAAACTCCTTGGTTGAAAGTTAAAATATTTGGTTAAAGATTCATCATTTTAGTTTAAAAATCTTACATTTTTTTAACCAAAAATTCGCCTAATTGGTTGAAAATAAACTGTTTTGTTAAAAATTATATAATCAGGTTGAAACTTCAAATGTTTTGTAGAAAATTCATCTTTTTAGTTGAAAATTTAACAATTTGGTAAAAAATCAATTTGTTTTGTTGAAAATTAGTATTTTTTAATTAAAATTTAATTCACCCTGATAAAAATTCAACCACTCCTTTTTTGGTTAAAAATTGATCTTCTTTATTTTAAAAATACAACTATTTAGTTCAAAATTTTTAGCAATTAAAAAAAGTTAAAACTAAAAATTGATCAAAATAAAATTCGGACTAACATCACATCCATTGTTTCAACTATTTAGTTGAAAATTGATCTTATTTGTTAAAAATTCGTCATTTTTGGTTACAAATTAAACTCCTTGGTTAAAAGTTAAATTACTTTCTTAAAAATGTTTTTTTTTTTGTTTGTTAAAGATTCATTTTAGATAAAAAAAAATTGTATATTTTTTTGGTAAAAAATTAACTTTGTAACTGAAAATTAAACTATTTTGCTAAAAATTTAACAATTTGATAATAAATTCAACTATTTGGTTGAGAATTCATATATTTTGTTGAAAAATCGTCTTTTTTGGCAAAAAATAAATTTTGCTTGTTAAAAATGTAACTGTTTGCTTGAAAATTCACTTTTTTTTTAATTTATATTGTCAGGTTAAAAATTTAACTTTCTCAGAAAATATTCTTTTATTTTGTCATGAAAATTTAACTATTTTGTTAAAGGTTAAACTATTTTGTTGAGAATTCGTCTTTTTTACTTGAAAGTTCAAATAGTTTGTTATTAAAATAAATTACTCAATTAATGCGTTCTGTTATAGAAAAATATTTAAATTGAATCAAATGTATAAATAAATAAATGATTTCATTTTTATTTAATTGGGATCACAACAAAGGAAACAAAAAAGTGAGCATTTGCAACGGGGATTGTATTGACCTTGATTCTCTTTCTTTATACTAACTTTTGCTTAAATTAAATAGCATCAGTTAAAAAAAAGAAAAGGATAAACGTTCTATATAATGAAGAAACATAAGGAGGGATTACATAAAGTCTAAAAATGTAAGTGTCAAAAGATACTGACCAGAACGGGGAGGATATTTGTATGCGTGATTCGAAACAATGTCAACTTCCTCAACGCCTGCATTTTGTCTGCTCGTCAAGGATCCCATTTTGTGTCTGTATCACAATTTTCCTTAAAATACAGTAAAATTTCTATTAGCTGCTAAATTCAGCTAAATGTTCTACTGTTTTTGTACATAATCACCGATCTGTCAAACCCACAACTTTGACCCCGAGGGTCACTGAAGTTAGCCGATGAGCCGAGTGAGTCAGCTTTGTATCGATTATCTCGAATCGAAGAATCGATTTTGGGTCCTCAACCACTTTACGCATGCGTCACGCCGCATTTCTGATTAGCCACACAGCGCGCGCTTATTTGAAATGTCTACAGTATGCAAATTAATTGTTTCAAATTTATAGATAAAAATATAACTTTTGCTCTAAATTTTTTAACAGAAAAATATAATATGACTGCAAAAGTATGTTTTGTAATAAAAAATTTATTTTTATGTACTTGGAAATTATTAATTATTGAAAACAATTAATTTGAATATTTGGACTTTAAATAAGCGCGCGATATGTAGCTAATCAGAATTTTAACTATACGCATGCGCAAAGTCGTTTACGAAACAATTGAGGACTGCTCTGAAGTTAGCTAAAAATTTGACGTCTGCAGTTTCGTCTGCTATTTGTGATCATCGAGGTCATATTCGTTCAAGGTTTTTTAAAAATATAATGCAATTTTTTTATGCAATTAGAGTACTGATTACGCGAGAGTGAGTGTGTCAAAAATGCCGTTCTTGGATATTTTCCGGAATTTATTTGGTATCAGAAGCTACCCGGATTGTCCAAATCCAAATTACGGGTAAGAAAAACATCTAGAAATTTCTTTCGCAATATTTTTCGTCGGCATATGTTTAGTATTTATTTTGCGCATAAAAAATGTGTATTATATAGCAGGAAAATAATTGTTCTATTTTACGTAATTGACATTTTTTTATTTTGAGATTAAGTGACACAATTGAACAGGAGGATTTGTTTTTATTTTTGGTAGAACGCGTTTTGAATGATGCAATTTTAAAATTTTTTTTGCAGACCCGAAATTCCGAGACAGGACAATGATAGGTTCCGTAATCCGATTTGGGAGAATGATGACGATGAGGATGACGCCAGTGACTTCAGGTAAGAGATATATTTTGAAAAATTACAAATAATCGTCTATTAAAAAATTTTTTTTTAATTAAGTGATGTACTAAAGTTACACATAACCTCAAAATTTTATTGTCTTTAAAATAGTTGATATAAAAGCGAAAGAAATACACAAGATGTTCGTCTTTTTTAGTAGAAAATTAACCTTTGTGTTTGGAAATTCATCATTTTGGTTGAAAATCAAACTTTTTTCTATTGGAAATTCGTTTTTTTTTGTTAAAAATTAATTTTTATAGGTGAAAAATTAACTATTTTTTTTTAGTTAGAAATGTATCATTTTTAGTTGAAAGATGAACTGTTTGGTTGAAAATTAATATAGTTTGTTCGAAATTCGTAATTTTTTGGGTAGAAAATCATTCATTTTTGTTAAAAATTCATATTTTTGGATGTCAATTTAATTATTTTATTAAAAATTCGTTTTTTCATTATTGAAAATTTATTTTCTTTATCGGAAATTTAGCTTCTGCATTACTAAAAACATCGTTTTTAGTTGAAAATTAAACTACATTTGGTTAAAAATTAATGTATTTTGTGGAAAATTCGTCTTTTTTTGGTAGAAAGTTAATGATTTTTGTTAAAAGTTTGTCTTTTTGGATGCCAATTTAATTATGTTGTTAATTTTTTTAATAAAAATTAAATCTTTGTACCTGGAAATTTAACAATTACATTTTTTGTTAAAAATTGATCCTTTCTACATAGTCTAATATTCAACTACTTGGTTGAGAATTAATTTTTTTTTAATTATCTTTCTGTATGCTATTTAACTATTTTTTTTAAAATTTGTTTTGTTCTTTAATTTTGAAAATTAATTTTTTTAACTGAAAATGGAACTTTTCCACTTTTAATGAAACATTGATCTTTTCTGCTTAAAAATCTGTTAGTTGGTAGAAAATTAATCTTTTCTGTTGAAAATTAATCTGTTTTCTTTAAAATTTATCTTTTTGGATGCTAACCTAACCATTTTGTTTAAAGCTCGTTATGTTCTTTGGTTCAAAATTAATTTTTAACTGAAAATTTAACTTTTTTATTTTTAATTGAAAATTCATCTCTTCCACTTAAAAATTCTACTATTTGGTTGAAAATTCATCTCCTTGGTGAAGATTAAACTGTTATTGAAAATTGCTATTTTCTTTATTAAAAATTTATTTTCCTGATCAACAATTTAACTTCTCCATTACTAGCGAAAACTTACATTTTTTAGTTAAAAATTAAACTACATTTGGTTGAAAATGAATATATTTTGTGGTAGAATGTTTATCATTTTTCTTAATTTATCTTTTTGGATGCCAATTTAATTATTTTGTTGAAAGATTGTTTATTTATGAAAATTAAATTTTTTTATCTGAAAATTTAACTATTCCGTTTATGGTTAATAATGTATCTTTTCTAGTTAAAAATTCAACCCCTTGTTAGCAAATAAATCTTTTTTTGGTAAAAATTCATCTTTTTGTCTGCCATTTAACTATTTTGTTAAGAATTCGTTTCGTTCTTTAGTTTTGAAAATTAAGTTTTCAACTGCAAATTTAACTTTTCAACTTTTAATAAAAAATTTATCTTTTCTGGTTAAAAATTCAACTGCTTGGTAGAAAATTAATCTTTTTTTTGTCGAAAAAATTATCTTTTTGCATGTCAATTAATCTAGTTTGTTATGTATTAGTTTTTCTTTTGGTTGAAAATTAATTTTTATAACTGAAAATTTAATTATTCCTTTTTCAGTTGGAAATTTATCATTTTTAGTTGAAAGTTGAAATATTCATTTGAAAATTATTATATTTTGTTGAAAATTCGTCTTTTGGTAGAAAATTAATCATTTTTGTTAAATATTTATATTTTTAGATGCTAATTTAATTACTTTGTTAAAAATTCGTTTTTTTGTGAATGAGAATTAATTTTTTACACTGAAAATTTAATTATCCCATTTTGTGTTGAAAATTGATATTTTCTAGTCAAAAATTCTACTTGGTAGAAAATTAATATTTTTTGTTGAAAATTATTTTTTTAACAGAAAATTTAATTATTCCATTTTTTGTTAAAAATGTATCTTCTAGTTGAAAATTTTATTGCGTTGAAAATTCTTTTTTTTTTAATTATCTTATCGGTTGAACATTCTTCTTTTTAGTTGAAAATTTGTTGTTTTTTTTTTGTTGAAAATCAATTTTTATACCTGAAAATGTAACTATTCCTTTTTTAGTTGAAAATTTATCATTTTCCGTTGAAAGTTCAAGTATTTGGTTAAAAATAATATATTTTGTTAAAAAGTTTTTTGTTTAAATTAATTCTTTTGTCGAAAATATATCTTTTTGGATTTCAATTTAACTTTTTTGTTAAAATTTCATTTTTTCATTCGAAAATTAATTTTTTTAACTGAAAATTAATTTTTGTGTCTGAAAATTCAACTATTCCATTTTTTGTTAAAATTTTATCTTTTCTAGTTAAAGTTCCAACTACTTGTTTGCAAATTTATATTTTTTATTGAAAATAAAACTATTCTGTAAAAAATTATTTTCTTTGGTTCAATATTGATCTTCTTTGTTTGAAAGATTAACTAATTGCTTAAAAATTAATATATATTTTAGATAATTCGTTTTTTTAGTAAAAAATTAATTTTTCTAACTGAAAATTTAACTATTCCTTCTTTAGTTGAAAATTTATAAATTTTAGTTGAAAGTAGATCTATTCGTTTTAAAATTAATCTATTTTGTTGAAAATTCATCTCTTTTTTTCTAGAAAATTAATCTTCTTAGTTGAAAATTCATCTGTTTGTAAATAAAATTACTCGGTTGAAAGTTAAACTCTTTTGTTTAAAATTCATTTTTTTGGGTTTAAAACTCATCTTGGAAAATTAATTTTTGTAACTGATAATTTAACTTTTTCTTTTTATTCGAAAACTGACCATTTTCAGTTGAAAGTTTAATTATTTTGTTGAAAATTAATATATTTTGTTGAAAACTTGTCTTTTTTGGTAAAAAATTAATCTTCTTTGTTGAAAATGTATAATTTTTAGTGCTAATTTAACTATTTCGTTATTAATTCGTTTTTCTTTTGATTGGAAATTAATTTCTTAACTGAAAATTTACTATTACATTTTTTTTTTTTAAATTTATATCTTTTCTAGTCAAAAACTTAACTACTTGCTTAAGCATTCTTCTTCTTGAATGAAGATTAAACTATTTTGTTGAAAACTTATTTTTTTAAATCGAAAATATAATTATTTTATTATTAGCGAAAACTGATCTTTTTTAGTTTAAAATTCAACAATATTTGATTGTAATTTGTAAATTCGTGTATTTTGTTGAAAATTCAATTCTTTTTGTAGAAAATCAATCTTTTTGGTTGAAAGTTTACCTATTTTTTTTAATTTTTTTTTTTTAAGTTGATCGTTTTTAGTTATAAGTTTAACTGTTTGGTTGAAAATTAATATATTTTTTTGATAATTCGTATTTTTTTGGTAAAAAACTGAAAGTCGAATTATCTCATTTTTGGTTGAAAATTGATCTTTTATGGATAAAAATTCAACTACTTGGTTGAAATTGATGTATTTTGTTAAAAATTCGTATTTTTTGTAGAAAAATAATTTTATTAGTTAAAAATTGAACTGTTATGTTGGAAATTCTTTTTTTCTTGATGGAAAATTAATTTTTTTTTAATCGAAAATTTAACTATTCTATTATTATTCAATAATTATTCTATTAATATTATCTTTTTTGTTGAAAATCCATCTTTCTGGTTACAAATTTAACTATTTGGTCGAAAATTCGTTTTTTTATATAAAAATAATCTTCCGGGTTGAAAATGTACATTTTTGGTTGAAAATTGAATTGTTTTGTTGAAAAATATTTTTTCTTGGATAAGAATTCTTCTGTTTTTATCGAAAAATAATCTTTGTGGTTGAAAGTTGAACCGTATTAAGAATTAATTTTTCTTTGTTATTAAAAATTCACCGTTTTTAGTTGAAAGCTCAACTATTTGCTTACATATTAAATTTTTTTGTTGAAAATTCATTTTTTTTGAGGTAATTTTTTCAACTGAAAATTTAACTATTTCATTTTTGGTTAAAAATTGATGTATTTTATGTGTGACTTGGAAAAAAATTAGGAATTAGGTTCGAAATATTTTGGCAACCAAAATTTTTTAGTAAATTTTTTTTTTAGATCGCAAAAACGTGGCCGCAAAAGAAGATAAAAAGTCATCTTTTTGATTGAAAATTGAACTATTTCGTTCAAAATTTTTTTTTCTTGTTGAAAATTAATTTTTATAACTTAAAATTTAACTATTCCTTTTTAAGTTAAAAAATGATCATTTTTAGTTGAAAGTTCAACTGTTTAGTTAAAAATTAATATATTTTGTTGAAGGTTCACCTGGTATTGGTTAAAGCTTTAATCATTTTAGTTGAAAATTTATCTCTTTGGTTGTAAATTGAAGTATTGTATTTAGATTTTTTTTTGGTCGAAAACGTAAACATTTTTTAAAAATTTCTTCTTTTTTGTTTGAAAATTTATCGTTTTAACTGAAAATTTAACTTCAATTTTTGGTTGAAAGTTTATCGATAGAATTCTTGTAAATTCAAGTGGAATATAATAAATTCCCATTAAATTATAACAATTTAAACTAAATTCTAGTTCATTTAAAAAAAGTGCCTAAATTAGACAAAAATAGATGAAAACGCTTAAATTTAGTAGCTTAAAAAAATTCTACATCTTCTTCAATCTTTAAGCATAAAAAATGTCGAAATTCTTGAATTTCAAAGACGCTTAGAATTCAAAATTCTAAAAAATTTAGGAAAAAAACTAAAACTTTTAAATGTCAAAAATTTGGAAGGACTAAAAGATATTTAAAAAACCCCAATTTTGAAAGCATGTGAGTTAAATTCAAAAGCTTTTATTTTCAAATCCAAAATTTGAAAAATGGTATATATGGGCAGATTAAAGTTAGGAAAGAATTTTAAATTCAAAATCAAAAATTTTGAACTGCTCAAAATTCAGCTATGGAGGCTTAGCTTTAAAATGAGCCCAAGTATAAAAAAATTGTAAATTATTTTCAGAGTTATTTTAATTTTTCGAAAACATCGAAATTTGACCTTTTTTGTAATATCTTTTTTATAAATTTGACATTTTGTCTGTAGATAATTTCTGCCGGCTGAAAATATCTTTTTCTTTTCAGAGATTCCAATGGAGGAATACATTTCCAAATATTTGGAGATCCTTTCGAGATGACTCGTTACTTCGAGTCCCAAATGGACAATATGTTAAAAAATATCATCGATGGATTCGGTCAAAGAGGATTTATGGTGCCATTCGACGGTAAAAAAAAATAAATTTATAAATTATATAATTTTTTATTTTTAATAATATTATTTCTAAAAATATATTTTTGCAGGTGAACCTACTTTAGAAGCTTTGCCCCCTCCGGAACCAAAACGAAGTACAAGTTTGCGTGATAGAATTCTGAATCTGGAATTTGAATCCCCAGAAGATTTTTCTCACAATCACCCGAAAGTAGATTCGGATCTAGATGGAAAGTGAGTAATTAAAAACATTTTTTTTAGAAATTGTTTATTTTGATGTAAAAATGTCCCATGAATTTTAGAATTACAAAAATATATATTTTGGGGTCTCTTAAGCCCATTTTTTTCTAAAAATTGCTTTTTAAAATTTTAATTTCTACTTTTGATGCATTATTTTACTTTAGAATAGATACATTGTTTTATTTTTAGCAAAGTACGTAACCCAGATTTTTGAAATAATGAAAAAAAATTCAGTGTTGCAAACGTCTTTTTTGTAAAAAAATGCTCATTTTATTTTAATTTCGGCTGTTAATTATTTTAATTTAGCGTACATAAATTTTAGTCAATTTTTTAAATTGTTTCAACGTCTGATTGGGCCGTTTATAAATTACGTAAAATTATTTTTAATTTAATTAATTAACTTTATAAACTTTTCTGAAATTTTGAATGACTTAAGTAGTTCAACTTTTAATTAAGCAGTTGAATTTTTAAGGAAAAAACATTAATTCTCTACAAAAAATAGAATAGTTGAAATTTTAACTAAGAAACAATTTCCATTTTTAATCAAAAAGAGTTTAATTGAACCAATAAGGACGAATTTTCAACAAAATAGTTGAATCCTCAACCAGAACAGATTAATTTTCTACTGAAAAGGTGAATTCTAAACAAAATACATAAATTTTTAATGAAATACTTAAATTTTTAATCAAGAAGATTAGTTACCTACAAAAAAGACGAATTTTCAACAAAATAGTTGATTTTCTACCAAATTAGTGAATTTTCAATCCAAAAAGGCGAATTTTCTATAAAGCAATTGAATTTTCAACCTAATAATGTAAATGTTCAACAGTTAATTTTCAACCAATCAGTTGAATTTTTAGCAAAATTATTAAATTTTCAGTTGAAAATTTAATTTTTTACCCAAAAATATACAATTATTAAATCTGTAATGATGAATTTTTAACAAAAAAAAAAATATATACATTTTTAAGAAAGTAATTTAACTTTGAACTAAACAGTTTAATTTTTAACCTGAAAAGATAAATTTTTAACAAAATACTAGAATCATCAACTAAAACAGAAATTTTCAACGAAAAGGTTGCATTGTTAACAAAAAAATTGATTTTCTGACAAAAAAGACGAATTTTTAACAAAATATATCAATTCTGAACCAAATATTTAAATTTTCTACCAAATAGTTGAATTTTCAATTAAAAAGTTTATATTTTACCAATTTTATATCCAAAAGACGAATTTTCTACAAAACAGTTGAATTTTTAATAAAATAGTTTAATTTTTTATAAAATACTTAAAGTTTTACCCAAAAATGTGAATGATCATTTAAAAAAATTGAATTTATTAACCGAAGATATAAATTTTCTACAAAAAAGTTAATTTTCAATAAAACAGTTGAATTTTTCATAAAAAAATTTTACAAAAATAGTTGAAATTTCATCAAAAAATCAAATTTCACGTCAAAAAAATTAATTTTCAATCAAACAGTTGTATTTTTTATAAACAAGTTTTTTTCTGCTAAAAAGTTCATTTTTAATCAAATAGTTTAATTTTCTATAAAAATACTTAAATTTTCAACCGAAAAGACGAGTTTTCTGGATTTTTAATTGAAAAAAAAATTAATCAACCCAAAATTATAAATTAAAAAAAAAGTTAATTTTGAAGCAAACAGTTGCATTTTTCATTGGAAATAAAATTTTCAGTCAAGAAAATCAGTTGAAGTTTTAGCAAAGGATTTAAATTTTCAATTCAAAATTTAAATTTATACCAAAAAATATACCATTTTTTTTATCAAAAATGAGAATCTTTAAACAAAAAAAAAAAAAAAAAAAATTTAAGCAAGTAATTCAACTTTCGACCAAGGGTTTTCATTTGTAACCTAAAAAGATAAATTTTCAACAAAACACTAGAATCATCAACTAAAACAGAGTCATTTTTAACTTTATAGTTGCATTTTTAACAAAAAAATTAATTTTCCGGCAAAAAGACCAATTTTCAACAAAATACATAAATTCTCAACCAAATAGTTGAATTTTTTAGCAAATTATTGAATTTTTTATTAAATTGTTGAATTTTCAAACCCCAAAATGCGAATTTCCTATAAAACAGTTGAATTTTTAAATCGGAAAGCTTCTCTTTTAACAAAATTATGTATTTTTTGCCAAAAAAAAATTTAACAAAATATATTAATTCTTAACCAAATAGTTAAATTTTCTACCAAATTCTTCAATTTTCAAGCCAAAAAGACGAATTTCCTATGAAGCAATTAAATTTTTAACCTGATAATATAAATTTTCAACAAAAGAGTTCATTTTTAACCAATCAGTTGAATTTCTAGAAAAATAGTTGAATTTTCAGTTAAAAAGTTAATCTTCTACCAAAAAATGTACGATTTTTCATCTAAAATGATGAATCTTTATAAAAGAAATACATTTTTGTGAAAGTAATCCAACTTTCAATCAAGAAGTTTAATTTTTAACATAAAAAGATGATTTTTCAACATAATACTTTAATCATTAACTAAAACGAAGTAATTTTTAACCAAAAAAATTGATTTTCTAACAAAAAAGCGAATTTTCAACAAAACCCGTAAATTGTCAACCAAATAATTAAATTTTCAACGAAACAGGTGAATTTTTAACTAAAAAGATTAAATCTCTATCAAAAAAGATAAATTTTTGACAACAAATAAAAGTCAAATTTACGGTTAAAAAAATTAATTTTCTTTAAAAAAACTAATTTTGAATCCAAGAAATAAATTTTCTGCTAAAAAGATTAATGTTCTTCTAAAAAAGATTAATTTTTGAGAAAATACATGAATTTTCAACCAAATAAGTTGAATTTTTGAGACTAAAATGCGAATTTCCCATAAAACAGATGAATTTTTCACCCTAGATTATTTATTTTTAAACGAAAGATAATTTTTATCAAATAGTTTATTTTTTCTACCAAAATAAGATTTTTCAGCGAACAAAATAAAATTTTTCAACCAAATTGTTCAATTTTCAACAAAGTAGATTTCAAACAAAGTAGATTTCAAACGGAAATTATGCATTTGGAACAAAAAAGGTAATTTTCCACCAAACAGATGCATTTTTAATCGGAAATAAAATTTTCAGTTAAGAAAAAAAATTTACACCAAGTTCTTGAAACTTTAAGTCCAAAAGACGAATTTTCTACAAAACAGTACATTTTCAATCAAACAGTTGAATTTTTTATAAAAAAATTCTACAAAAACAGTTGAGATTTCATCAAATAATCAAAATTTTACGGCAAGAAAGTTAATTTTCAATCAAAGAGTTATATTTTAAATAATAATACTTAAATTTTCAACCGAAAAGACGAGTTTTCTGTAAAGCAGTTACATTTTTCACCCGAAATTATTAATTTCCGAAAGAAAGTTAATTTTTATTAAATTATTTTTCAACCAAAAAAAAATTCTTCACTGAACAAACAAAAATGGTTACAAAATTGCTGAATTTTTCATTAAAAAAAAATTAATTAACCCAAAATTATAAATTAAAAAAAAGTTAATTTTGAATCAAACACTTGCATTTTTCATCGAAAATAAAATTTTCAGTCAAGAAAATCAGTTAAAGTTTTAGCAAAATAGTTAAATTTTTAATTGAAAATTAAATTTTTTTCCAAAAAATATACCATTTTTTTATCTAAAATGAGAAACTTTAAACAAAAAAAAAATAAAAAATTAAGCAAGTAATTCAACTTTCAACCAAGGATTTTAATTTGTAATCTAAAAAGATAAATTTTCAACAAAACACTAGAATTTTCAACTAAAACAGAGTCATTTTTAACTAAATAGTTGCATTTTTAACAAAAAAATTGATTTTCTGCCAAAAGAGACGAATTTTCAACAAAATACATAAATTCTCAACCAAATAGTTGAATTTTTTAGTAAATTATTGAATTTTTTATCAAATTATTGAATTTTTTATCAAATTTTTGAATTTTCGAGCCCAAAATGCGAATTTCCTATAAAACAGTTGAATTTTTAAATCGGAAAGCTGCTTTTTTAACAAAATTATGTATTTTTTGCTAAAAAAAAATTTTACAAAATGTATAAATTCTTAACCAGATAGTTAAATTTTCTACCAAATTGTTCAATTTTCAAGCCAAAAAGACGAATTTCCTATAAAGCAATTTAATTTTTAACCTGATAATATAAATTTTCAACAAAAGAGTTAATTTTCAACCAATCAGTTGAATTTCTAGAAAAATAGTTGAATTTTTAGTTAAAAAGTTAATCTTGTACCAAAAAATGTACGGTTTTTTTTATCTAAAATGATGAATCTTTATAAAAGAAATACATTTTTATGAAAGTAATCCAACTTTCAACTGAGGAGTTTAATTTTTAACATAAAAAGATAATTTTTCAACATAATACTTGAATCATCAACTAAAACGAAGTAATTTTTAACCCAAAAAATTGATTTTCTAACAAAAAAGCGAATTTTCAACAAAACCCGTAAATTGTCAACCAAATAATTAAATTTTTAACGAAACAGGTGAATTTTTAACTAAGAAGATTAAATCTCTATCAAAAAAGATAAATTTTTGACAGCAAATAGAATAGTCAAATTTACGGTTAAAAAATTTATTCTCTATAAAAAAACTAATTTTGAATCAAAGAAATAAATTTTCTACTAAAACTAAAGATTAATTTTTAAAAAAATACATGAATTTTCAACTAAGTTGAATTTTTTAAAGAAATTCTTGAATTTTTGGGACCAAAATGCGAATTTCCCACAAAAGAGTTGAATTTTTCACCCTAGATTATTTATTTCTAAACGAAAGTTAAATTTTATCAAATAGTTGATTTTTTCTACCAAAATAAGATTTTTCAGCGATCAAAATAAAAAATTTCAATTAAATTGTTCAACTTTCAACAAAGTAGTTTAATTTTCTATAAAAAAACTAAAATTTTTAAGCCAAAAATATGAATTTTCATCAAAAAATTGAATTTTTTAACCGAAAATATAAATTTTCAACAAAAAAGGTAATTTTCAATCAAATAATTGCATTTATAATAAAATTTTCTACAAAACAGTTGAAATTTCATCAGATAATCAAAATTTTACTACAAAAAAATTAATTTTTAATCAAACAGTTGTTTTTTTTATAAAAAAGTTTTTTTTTCTACTAAACTATTGAAATCATATTAAAGTAATTGAATTTTCAACTCGAAAATATGAATTTTTAATCAAAGTTAATTTTCAATCAAATAGTTAAATTATTTATAAAAATACTTAAATTTTTAACCGAAAATACGAGTTTTCTGTAAAACAGTTAAATTTTTTAACCGAAATTATTAATTTCCAAAAAAAGGTTAACTTATATGAAATGATTTTTCAACCAAAAAAAAATTTGCACTGAACAAACCAAAATGTTAACCAAATGGATGAATTTTTAATTTAAAAAAAATATATATTTTCAACCTACAAAAGATCAGTTGAAATTTTAGCAAAATAGTAAAATTTTCAATTAAAAAGTTCATTTTTCACCAAAAAATATACGATTTTTTCAATCTAAAATGAGGTATCTCTAACGAAAAAATACATTTCAAGCAAGTAATTAAACTTTTAACCAAGGATTTTAATTTTTAACCTAAACAGATGAATTTTCAATAAAACTCTAGAATCATCAACTAAAACAGTCATTTTTAACCAAATAGTTGCTTTTTTTAACAACAAAAAAATGGGTTTCTGCCGAAAAAGACGAATTTCGAAACAAAATACATAAATTCTCAACCAAAAAGTTGATTTTTTTTTACAAAATTGTTGAATTTTCGAGACCAAAATGCGAATTTCCTACAAAACAGTTGGATTTTCAACAAAAAAGTAAATTATTAATGGAAACAGATTAATTTTGAACTAGAAATTTGCATTTTTAATTTAAAAAAGTGAAATTAGTACAGAAAACAATGAATTTTCAAACCGAACAGTTGCAGTTTTAACCAAATAGTTAAATTTTCTACCAAATTGTTGAATTTTCGAGCCAAAAGTACTAATTTTCTACAAAACAGCTGAATTTTCAACAACAAAATTAATTTTCAATTGAAACAGATTAATTTTCAACCGGAAAATTGCATTTTTTACATAAAAAAGTGAAATTGCTACAGAATGAGATGAAATTTCAATCCAAAAAGATGAATTTTCACCAAAAAATGTAATAGTTGATATTTCAAGGAAAAAATATTTTAATTTAAAATAAAAAACAGTTTGATCTAAGCAAAAAAATGAATTTTCAAAAAAGTACTTCAGTAATCAACTAAATCAGAGTAAATTTCAACCAAACAGTTGGATTTTTAACGAAAAAGGTGAATTTCAAAAAAAGAGTTAAATTTTGAAACAAATTAAAATATGTTAGCCAAGAAAGAAAAAAAAATTTCAATAAAATTGTTGAGTTTTCACGTCTAAAAAGACGAATTTTTAATTTTTTTAAAACAAAATAATACAATTTTGAACCAAATAATAAAGTTTTCAACAAAAAAGACAAATTCCTGAACCAAAATTTAAAAGTAGAATTTCCAACTAAAAGGAATGAACTTTTAATAAAAAATGTTAGATTTTATTTTTGGATTCTCTTAATTCGGTTCGAATTTTAGTGGAAAAACGAGAAAAAGTGGAAATATGGAAAAGACTGAAGCCTGCGATAAATAAATAATATACATAAATATATTTATGGATCAAAGAATAACATTTTAATAAAACATTGAAGTTCATTTTGAATATTTTAAAAATATTAGATTAGAAAACTTGAAATTTGCTTACAAATCAAGTTAATTTTTCATTTCACTCTTTTTAATTTCGGACTATACACTTTTAAATTCTGACTACATATAAGTTTAATATTTGAAAAATTTTATGACAATATTTCGATACTTTTTTTCTAATTTGTGAGACTACACTATTTTTTATCATTGAAGTAAGTCCGAAGCCTGAATAATAAATTTTTTTGCAAAAATGAATATATTTTTATAAACATTTTTTCTTATGCTAAAAAAAATTCAAGGGGACATTTTGACACCAAAAGGAACGATCTGTAGGGAAATAATTTCAGGAAAAACAAAATGAAGTCTTTTTGGACCATCTTAGTGTCTATTAATAAAAAAACGTGAGCCGTCGTGGGACGCCAGGCAGAAGTGATAACTTCATATGATATTGTATCATATTGTATCATATAGTATCGTAGTGCATCATTATAGTGCATTATTATGGGGTGTCATAGAGTAACTTGGTACATCATGCTGTATATCATATCATACTCTATTATATTTATGATATTGTTTCGTAATGTATCACATTGCATCATATTGTATCATATCATATGATGTC
>JAUELO010098516.1:0-28989 GCA_032357855.1 Amphibolips quercusostensackenii | reverse complement strand
CAAAAAAAATAATTCACAATAAAATATCTACATTTTCAACTAAATTAGTGAATTTTCAACAAAAAATAGAATATTGAAATTTCTGGTTAAAAAAATTATTTAAAAAAAAACAATTTTCAACAAAGTAGTTCAATTTTCAGCAAGAGGGATGGCTCTTCAAATAATCAAATAAATTTTTAATGAAGAAGTTTAATTTACAATCAAGAAGATTAATTTTGTACCAAAAAAGACGAACTTACAATAATATTCATTAATTTTTAACGAAATTGGTGAATTTTCAACTAAAAACGATCAATTTTCAACCAAAAACAAAATAATTAAATTTCCAGTTGACAAAATTAATTTGAAAAAAAGGAATTAAAAAAGGTAGTTGAATTTTCAACTAGAGAGATGAATCTTCAAGTAATTAAATGAAATTTTAACCAAGAAGATCAATTTTTTACCAAGTAGTAAGCGAATTTTTAATTAGGAAGATTGGTTTTCTACCAAAAAAGATAAGGCAATAAAATACATCAGTATTTAACTTAAATGTAGAATTCTAACGATCAGGAATAAAGAATTGTATTGATGAATTTTTAGCCAAAAACAATTCATTATTTCATCAAATATTAGAATTGTTAATTAAAAGAGGTGAATTTATTAGGCTTTTAAACTGAAACCTAATAATTCCATGGCAGTGGTTTATAGTTTTTTAATAGCCCTTTGAGCGCTTCGTTTATCGAAAAAAGTTTAAACAAACGAAACCTTTCTGTGGAGAACTCGTTTAGGAATACAATTTCTTAAAACAATTTTCAAAAATTTTTTAACAATTGACTTGATTTTATATTTTCTAACACAATATTTAAAATATCTCAAACTTTACTAAAGATTTTAGATTTTCGCTATTCCTGTTCAATATAGCGTTAAATCCAGAGTATTGTAATTTTTAAAATTGTAGTGAAAAAATTTTCTTTTCATGAATATTTTTCTTAAATACCCTCAAATCTGTTAAATACTGTGAAGCCTTTAAAAATACTTTAAAATGTTACAAAATCTTTTCGAATTTTTTAAATCCTCTGAAATATATAGAAATTCCTTAAAATATTTTACAATTTGAAAAGATTTTGTAAATCCTTTAAATATTTTTAAATTTTTGGAAATACTTTGTAAATTTTTGAAAATCGTTTTAAATCTTGAAAACTGTTTGAAATTTCTAGAAATATATTAGCATATCTTGGTGTTTTCTGAATTTTTTTAAATATTACAAAATTTTGAGAAATACTTTGAAATATTAAAAATTTCACAAAATTTTCCAATGCTCTGAGACCTATACATTTTTTCGCAATTTTTTATTGGGTTATATCTTATTAATATATTATGAAATCCCATAAAATCTCATTAAGTTAACAAAATTGGATATTCTTTGAATATTTCCTAACTTGTTAAAACTTTTTAAAATATAATATTTCTAAAATAATTATTATCAACAATTCTCATAACAATATTACTGAAATATTTTCAATTCTCAGGAATTCGTTAAAATAAAAAAAAATAAAAACATAAAAATATGGTTCGGAATTTTTTTAATATACAATAATATCTTTAGGATCCTTTGATACTTCTAGAAATATATATTGAAATTCCTTCGAATCTTTTAAAAATTAAAAAAATTTTTTTTAATACTTGAAATTCTCTGAATTTTTAAAAATGATTTTTTTTTTAAATTTTATTATAATATTATCAAATACCTTGAAATCTCATTAAGTTACATGAAATCAAGTTGCTGTTGCATAAGTTTTTTTAATGTTTTGAAACATCCTGGAAATTGTTGAAAATACTGTAAGATATTTACAATCCTTCGAACTCCCTTGAAATTTTTCCAAGCTTTTAAAAATTCCTTGTAACATTTTAAAATACACTTGAGTCTTTAAGACCCTTTGAATTTTCTAGAAATGCATTGAAATTCCTTGAAATATTTTTAAATCTATTGAATTATTCAATATCTTAAAAATATTTTAAAAAATTGGAAATACTTTGAAATATTGAAATTCCTTGGAATCTTACATCTCTGTTAAATTCTTAAAAATCTCTTAAAATTTAGTTTTTAAGAATAAATTCTTTAAAATTAAATTAGAATATTAAAAATCCCCTTCTAATCCCGTGAAGTTACATGAAATCTTAAGATGTTCATTAAATTTTTTTTAACTTCTTTGAAATCCTTTAAAATTTCCTGAAATATTTCTAATTCTTCAAAATTCCTTTAAATTTTAAAGAGCACTTAAAAATTCAAAATTTTTTTTCAGAATTTCCTAAATCCTTGAAGATTATTTTAAATTTCTAAAATTATATTTAAATTATTTTAATATTTTTAAATCTTTTAAATTCTTTAAAATCTTTTTTAATTTTGAAAATCTTTGAAGACACTGAGAGACTTTTAAAAATTTCTCTAAATCTTTAAAATGCTCTGAAAGTTTTAAAACTATATTGAAATTCCCAGGAATCTTTGAAAACATTCTAAAATCTTGAAGATGCTTTGAAATTTCTAGAAATATATTAAAATTTTTTTAAATATTTTAAATTATTTTAATACCTTGAAATTTTCCCCGTATTCAAAAGAATTTGGAAATACATAAAAATATTAAAAATCTCTTCAAGTCTTTTAAATGCTGTCAAATCTTTAAATTCGTAAGAATAAATTTTTTGCAATTTTTTTTATATGCTATGAAATCCCTAAAATCCCTTGCAATCACGTTACATCTAATGATATTTGTTTAAATTTTTGTCAACTCTTAATAATTCTTTATAATTCTTATAAATTCCCTGAAATACTAAGAATCCTTTAAAATCCCTTGAAATTTTTTAAAGCTTTTTAAAATTCCTTAGATTATTTAAAACTAACCTAAAATCTTTAAATTCTTTAAAATTTAAAGCAATGTACTGAAATTTCATGGAATGTATTTTAATTTTCTAAATTTTTCCAATCTTTCATAAATTTGAAAATCAGTAAAAATACTTTAAAACATTTGAAAATCTCTGCAAATCTTCAAAATCTTTTGAAATATGCGAATTCTTGAGTATAAATTCTTCTTATAAAGTGACCTAAGATCCGCTAAAATTTTTTAAAAATCCCTCAAAATATCAGAAAATCTTGGAAATACTTCGAAATATTTTCAAATGTCTTAGCCTACCCCTATAAGCTTAAGAATCGTAAATCGTTATGCGTATAGTAGTTATAATTTGAACTAATATGCTATAATTTTGGATAAATGAATTTCCGTCAAACTGAAATTCTTACACCAAAAATTTTTTTAAGAAAACTAGAAACCTTCTTTAAACTTTTATAAAAATTGAAAAAAAAATTATACGTTTCACAAATATTAGTAAATCACTACAATTTTTTTACTTATAGCCAAAATAAATTAGGTCTAAAATTTTAGCATTAAATACAATTTACCTACGTTTGAATTAAATTACGAAATAGCCTTCTAATAAGTTACGGAAAATTTATTAGCTATTAGGCTTTAAAACCCACGATCTTATCAAGGTACGAAAAATAGCTTGGTTGATTTAAAAACTGAATATGACAGGTTAAGTTTTAAGCGCGGATATCCCTCGGATGGGTGACCATCTTCTACGTTCGACCAGCTTGTGTATTCGCGTTTTAACTGATGTGGAGCAGGAGGTTCAACGCCGAAGATGATTGTAAACATTTAATAAGAAGCATGGAATAGCTAGCCTCAAACTTGACTGTTAAAAACTCAGCTGAACCAAGAATGTGGGTTTCTACAGTTTTCCTCTCCCCTGGCCAAAATTCTAGGCAAACGCGATTACTTCTAATAAAGTCGGATGCAGCCGCGGATTATCACTTTTTATTAAGTTTATTAATCAGGAAGCATAAGTGGCCAGTACTTTTAGACTCTCCTCTACATTTATTTTATATTTAAAATTGTCCCAATGAACATATTTTTTTTTTACAGAAATAAGTCCATCGTCACCCGATGTACCTCGTTTACGTGGTAATAAAACTTTTGATATTTATTTCTACGGAGATGAGCACAATAATCTTCAACCATTAGAATCCGTAAAATATCGATTCGTGAGAGATGAACTCTTCTACATTGGAGTGAATGTCAGTGGTATTCTTCGTCCTGTGTTTGATAGGCAGGGGCACATGGTTACAGTTAGCACAAGTAACATGAAAAATCATATAATGCAACCAGAAATAGCTAAAAAATATCGTTTCATCCTCCCGCCGTGGCAGGCGGAGATTCAGAAAGCTCATGCTGAACCCGAAAGACAACAAGCTAACGCTCAATCCTCTGATTCAGCCAGGCAGCCACAAGCTAATGTTCAACCTTTTGCTCCAGCTAAACAGTGGCAGAGACAAACTAATCCTTATTGGCAGCGGCAGCAAAGAGCTAACTCCCAATCTTCTTCTGTAGCCAGACAGTGGCATCAACATGCTAATCCACAATTTTTTACTTCAGCCAGACAGAGGCATCAGTATGCTAATTCTCAATCTTTTACTTCCACAAGACAGAGGCAGCGACAGCCTAATACTTTTTCTTTTAATTCAGCCAGGCAGAGGCAGCAACAAGGTAATACTGAATCTTTCTGCTTCAGCGACACAGCTACAGAGAAATTCTTAATTTTAGCTAATCAAATTTTCGGAAACTCGTCACAGAATTTCAAGATATAGGACCGGGCATAATTTAACAAAAGTTTTTTTTTGTAATTTTTAAACACATACCCACTTTGTCAGGGTCTGTCAGTTTTAGGTACCTACAAGCCTCTCTATATTACGCTATCTCATATGCATTTTTTAACAAGAGGATGAATTTTCTACTTAAAAGGAAAAATTTTTAACAAAAATATTAAATTTTTTTTGAATAGTTTAATTTTCACTATAATTATTAAATTTTTCATTAGCCAAGAAGACTTGATCATCAGTAAATCGTTAATTTTTCAACCAAATAGGTAAGCTTTTCACTAAAGGACTGAACTTTTATCCACAATAATGAATCTTTAGCTAAAAAAATTATCTTTTAACAAAATAGTCCCTTTGTCGGCCAATTAATTAAGTCTTTTACCAAATTTTTAATTTTCTAGTCAAAAACATGATTTTTCTATCAAAAAGGCAAATTTTTAACGCGATCCTAGTTTTTAACAAAACTTTTGAATTTTCAATCGAATTATTCAATTTTCTAGTTAAAAATACGATTTTTTTATCCAAGAGGAAAATTTTAAACGCGAGGTTATTTTTTAATAATATTTGATCAATTTATTCCAAATAGTTGAATTTCTACCCAAATTATTGGATTTTCCAACCAAAAAGATGAATTCTTCACTAAATAGTTAAATTTTTAATTTAAAAATGTGAATTTTAAACCAAAAAGTTAATTATCAGTAAAGCAGTTGAATTTTCTAACAAATATGTAAACTTTCCACCAATGAAATGAACTTTCATCAAAAATAATAAATCTTTAACTAAAAAAATTAACTTTTAACAAAGTAGGTCTTTTTCTGTAACATATTTGAATTTTCTACCAAATAGTTAAATTTACTACTTGAAAAAACAATTTTTTTTATCGAAGGGGCATATTTTCAACGCAAGGATAATTTTTAACAAAACTGCTCAATTCTTTTCAAATAGTTGAATTTCCACCAAAATTATTGGATTTTCCAGATGAAAAAAGGAATTTTCTACTAAACAGTTGAATTCTTAATACAAAAATATTAATTTTACACTAGAAAGTTAATTATCAGTGAAACAGTCGAATTTTCAAACATTTGGTAAACTTTCCACTAAAGGAATAAACTTCTACCCACGATAATAAATCTTTAAATAAAAAATCGAACTTTCAACAAAGTTAGACTTTTTTTGATCACATATTTGAATTTTTTTACAAAACTAATTAATTTTCTAGTTAAAAAAACGATTTTTATTACTGAAGAAGCAGTTTTTCAAAGCAAGGTTAATTTTTAACAAAACTGCTCAATTTTTTTAAAAAGTTGAATTTCCACCCAAATTGTAGAATTTTTCAACCGAAAAGATGAATTCTTTACTAAATAGTCCAATTTTTAATTCAAAAATGTGAATTTCAAACCAAAAAGTTAATTATCAGTAAAGCAGTTGAATTTTCTAACAAATAGGTAAACTTTTCACCAATGAAATGAACTTTCATCCACAATAATGAATCTTCAAATGAAAAAAAGAACTTTTAATAAAAAAGAACTTTTTTTGATCACATATTTAAATAATCTACCAGATTGTTAAATTTTCTAGTTGAAAAAACGATTTTTCTATTAAAGAGTCAAATTTTCAACACGATGTTAGTTTCTATCAAATTGTTGAATTTTTTTTTATAGTTAAATTTTCACCAAAATTATTAAATTTTCCAGCCAAGAAGATCAATCTTCTACTAAACATTTGAATTTTTAATACAAAAATATTAAACTTGAAGCAAAACGTAATTCGTTACTAAAACAGTCAAATCTTTAACCAAATAGGTAAATTTTTCACCAAAGAATTAAACTTTTATCCACAATAATAAATCTTTAAATAAAAAAAAAAATTTAACATATTAGGATTTTTTTTCAATCCCATATTTCATTTTTCTGCCAAATTGTTAAATTTTCTAGTTGAAAATACGATTTTATTGTCAAAGAGGCAAATTTTTAAAGCAAGGTTAATTTTTAACAAAAATATTCAATTTTTTCAATTAGTTACATTTCCTACCAAATTATTAAATTTTCCAGCGAAAAAGACGAATTTTCTACTAAGCAGTTGAATTTTTTAAAAAAAAGATGAATTTTAAACCAAAAAGTTAATTATCAGTAAAACAGTTGAATTTTCTTACAAACAGGTGAAGTTTTCATGAATGAAATAGAATTTCATCCACAATAATGAATCTCAAATTAAAAAAATGAACAGTAACAAAGTTGGTCTTTTTTTCGGTCACATATTTAAATTTTCTGCCACATTGTTAAATTTGTTTAGTCAAAAACACAATTTTTCTATCCAAGAGGCAAATTTTTAAAGCAAGATAAATTTTTAACAAAAATGTTATTTTATAAAAAAAAACTTTTAACAAAACAGTTAAATTTTAAAACAAGAAAATAATTTGCCAACCACGACGGTTAATTTTGAAATTAAAAAATTATTCTGCAACTAAGTAATCAAAATTTTTAACGAATAGTTAGATTTTCTATTAAAAGATTGAATTGTCAAGCCAAAAACATGGAATTCGCACAAAACAGTTGAATTTTCAACCTCACTGATGAATGTGAAAATAAAAAAATTAATTTTTAAAAAGGTACTCAAACTTTTGGCATTTGCATTTTTAACTAAGTAAATGTTGTTTTTACAAAAAAAGATGAATTTTTTTATCAAAATAGAAAAAAATGCAAGTAATATATTGAGCAATCAATCCAGAAGGATGAATTTTCAACAGAAAAGATTAATAATAAAATAAAAAAGGTGACTTTTTAATAAGCTTCTTTAATGTTATTAACTACAAAAAATGACATTTTGAAGAAATAAATAAATTTTCAACTAAGGTGATTAATTTTCTACTAGAAAGGACGAATCTTTTTCAATACCGTTGAATTTTCTACCAAATAATTGGATTTTCAAGCCATAAGAAAGAATTTTCTTTAAAACAGTTGAATTGTCAACCCAAAATAGTAATTTTTGACAAAAAGTTTAATTATTTATAAAAACTGTGTATTTTCAAGCCAAACAGTTAAATTTTGAGCTAAAAAATTAATTTTTAACAAAAGAAGGACTTCTCATTAAAGTAGTTTTATTCATAACCAAATACATGATTCTTCAAATAAAAAATTAATTTTCTTTCGAGAAAATGCTAATTCTCATTAGTTAAATCTACCTAAAAAAATAAATTTTTAACGAAAATTATAAATCTTGAACTGAAAAATGAATTTTTACCAGGTTGTTCTATTTTCAGTCAAACAGTTGAATTTAATACTTAATTGTATCTTCAAATCAAAAACATAAATCGTCCGGAAAGCAGTTGAATTGTTATCCCGAAAATATAAATTTTCTAGTAAACGAGATGGATTTTTAAACAAAAAAAAAAAAAAGAAATATAATTCAAAGAGTTGAATTTTTTACTAAATTAATACATTTTCAAGTCAAAAAAATGAATTTTCTGCCTAAAAGTTTAATTTTAAAACCAATGAATATGAACTTTCAACAAGGCGAAGTGAATTTTTCAAGCCAAAATTAATCAAAATAACTTCAACTGCGTAAATCAGTCATTTGTAAATATCCAAACTCCAATTCAAATAAATCAGTCTTTTTTAATGGCTCAATCCGCAACACTTACTAATTAAATCTGTCATTTTAAATTATACACAATGGTAAACTCCAACCTTATCTGGTAAGATAATTAATTTCTAATTATTTGATAAGTGACTTTGATTGATTGAATCAGACATTTTTCGACTGATTCATCTATAAAAATGACGTTTTTGTGAGCGGAAATTACTAAAATGTTAGTCACAATAATTTATTTACGGAAATAATGATTATCGGAATGTTTTTTTTTAATTAATAGATAGTACATTTTTGCATAGTAGGTTGACCTATTCAAGCAGGCAACTTCAAAGGAAATATATTTTCTTAATATTTTTAATGTTTACCTCATTATTTAAGTATTTAAATTCATACATTTGCAAAGGCAGCATATCTGAAATACCATAAATCAAAACTTGAGATATAAGCAAGTTGAGATGGCAAAAATTCTTTCTTAAATTAAAATTAATTGTACGTGTAATAATTAAGTCATAAGTCTATCATTCTCGGGAACCTAATTCAAATTTATTTAATCATGACTTATTCTGGTATCTTCTCACCTGGCTCAAATGTCACATTTCAATTGCTTTATTTCACTTAGAAATACCAAGTTGCAAATTTTTTTTTACCTTTTTTAAAAGACTTATTCAAGTTTCTTAAAGTAAAAAATATTTTTGATGAAAAAAATGTAACTGATAATACTCATACTTTCTGGGAGCGCGTAAACGTTTTCAATTTCATTGGCTTAAATGAAAGATAATATTTTGAAGGTTGCGCCCGATAAATTTCAGATTTTTCTAAAAATTTTCTAGGTTATGACAACAGTTAGAATTTGGGTGAAAAATATCCAATTTTTTTTTTTAATTTCATTCAAATCTTTTTAAACATAATATCTTTTATGCAATTAGTCAGTAACATCTCTTCAGGGCTGTTTCAAAATCATCAGTTCATTCAGTCAATCAATTTTATTACGTGCCTCCTTTTCAAGATGAATTTATAACCAAAGAGATGATTCTTCAAATAACAAAATAAATGTTCAGCAAGGAAGATTAATTTTTGATTAAATATTTGAATTTTTTAATAAAAGGTTTTGTTAAATAAAAATTTTTAGTTAAAAAATTATACAGAAAAAAAACAGTTTTCAACTCAACAGTTGAAATATTAACAAGAGAGAGGACTCTTTAAATGATAAAATAAATTTTTCGCAAAGAATTTCAATTTTTAATCAAAAAGATTTATTTTGTACCAGAAAAGATGATTTTACAATAAAATACATTAATTTTCAACTGAATTGTTAAATTTTCAACAAAAAATAAAATAAAATTTTAAGTTAAGAAAATTATTTTTAAGTGGATATTTTGAACAAAACATTTAAATTTTTAGCAAAAGAGATTAATCTTAAGAAATTAAAATAATTTTCGACATAAAAGTTTAATTTTTAATTTAAGAAGAATAATTTTGTACCAAAAAAGACGAACTTACAATGAAATTCTTTAATTTCTAACAAAATTGTTGAATTTTCAATTAAAAACGACTTATTTTTAAATTATAACAAAATAACTAAGTTTCTAGTTTAAAAATTAATTTAAGTAAAATAAATCTAGGAAAGTAGTTAAATTTTCAAACAGAGAGATGGATTCTCAAATAATAAAATAAATTTTCAACAAAAAGTTTAATTTGTAACAAAGTAGTAAGCAAATTTTAAATCAAAAATATTGATTTTCTACCAAAAAATATAAATTTGCATTGAAATATATAAATTTTCAACCGAATTGTGAAATTTTTCACCAAGAATAGAATATTGTTATTTTTAGTTTGAAAAATTATTTTAAAAATATGACTAAAAAATATTTGAATTTTCAGCAAGAAAGATGACTCTGCAAATAGTAGAATAAATTTTTGACAATAAAGTTCAATTCTCAATCCTGAAGATTAATTTTGCACAAGAAAATACAAACTTAGTATAAAAAAATTTAATTTTCAAGTAAAATTGTTAAATTTTTAAACTAAAAACGATCAATTCTAAACGAAAAATAAATAATAAAAATTCCAGTTAAAAATTCATTTTTAAAAATAAATCTAAAAAAGTAGTTGAATTTTCAACAATAGAGATTGATTTTTAAATAGTAAAATGAATTTTCAACAAAGTAGTTAGTGAATTTTGAATCAAGAATATTAATTTGCTACCAAAAAATATAAATTTGCAATAAAATATATAAATTCTTAACCAAATTGTGGAATTTTTTTACCAAGAATAGAACATTGCAATTTTTAATTGAAAAAATTATTTCAAAAAAATTATCAACAAAATATTGGAATTTTTAGAAAGAGGGATGGCTCTGCAAATAGTAAAATAAATTTTAAGCAATGAAGTCCAATTTTCATTCCTGAAGATTAATTTTGTACAAGAAAATATTAACTTAGTATAAATTAATTAATTTTTAACAAAACTGTTAAATTTTAAAACTGAAAATGATCAATTTTGAACCAAAACATGAGTAATGAAATTTTCAGTTGAAAAATTAATTTTTGAAAATAAATCTAAAAGAGTAGTTCAATTTTTAACCAGAGAGATTGATCTTTAAATAGGAGAATAAATTTTTAACAAAAAGTTGAACTTTTAACCAATAAGAATTAGTTTTTGCCAAAAAAGACAAATTTACAATGAAATATACAAATTTTCAAACAAATTGTTGAATTTTGAAAAAATACAATAATGAAATTTTTAGTTAAAAAAAATATTTTTAACAAAATAGTTGAATTTCTAGCAGGAGAGATGGCTTTTAAAATAAGAAGATGACTTTTTAACAAAAAAGGTCAATTTTCAATCAAGAAGGTTAATGTTTTACCAGAAGAGACAAACTTACAATAAAATTATTAATTTTTAACAGAATTATTGAATTTGCGATAAAAAACTATAAATTTTTAACCAAAAACAAAATAATAAAATTTTCAGACAAAAAATTAATTTTTTTAAATAAATCTAAAAAAGCAGTTGAATTTTCAACCAGATAAAAGCATCATGAAATAATCAAATAAATTTTTAACAAAGAATTAAAATTCTTATTCTAGTAGTGAATGTATCTCTAACTAAGAACATTAACTTTCTATCAAAAAAGATGAAGTTGCAATAAAATACATATATTTTTAACTAAATTGTGGAATTTTACACTAAAAATAGAGTAATGTAATTTTCCGTTAAAAGAGTTATTTTAAAGAACCAATCTTCAACAAAATTTATAGTTGAATTTTGAGCAAGAGAGATGAATCTTGAAATGATAAAATAAATTTTTAACAATGAAGTTAATGAAGCAGATTAATCTTGTAACAGGAAAGACGATTTCAAAATAAAATACTTGAATTTTCAACTAAATTGTGGAATTTTCAAGCAAAAGTAGAATAAAATTTTTAGTTAAAAAAAGTATTTTTAAAAAGCAATTTGAAACAAAAGGTTTGAATTTTCAGCAAGAGAGATGGCTAAAAAAACACGTCTTGTGTGACTGACACGAAAGGGAGGAATAATGAGACTCTGGTATCGCAGAGCAGAAGAAATATGCGCGCCGCATTGTTTTATATTTAACTTTTAGCCGTAAAAGAAAATTTTATCTAAATTTGATTGTTGATCTTCAGCTGGTTGTTATTTTCATGTCTCCACATAACAAAAGCATTTTCTCCCATTATAGATATATTTGAAATAAAAACTAATTAGTTTCTATTTTCTCTTACAGCAAGAGATTCACTGTCACTTCATCCACAAAATAATGAAGGTATTGATATTCATTTCTATGAGGATGACCATGGTAAACTTAAGCCATTAGAAACCGAAAATTATCAACTAGTAAAAGATGATATGTACTACATCGGTGTAAAGGTTAGTGGTATTCTTCGACCAATGTTTGATAAGCAGAAGCACATGGTTATAATACGCCCAATTAGCCATAAAAAACTTCTAATGACAACAAAAATAGCTGAAAAATATCGTTTTAACATCCCGCCAACGCAACTAGAGCTTCATCAATCTGATGCTGAATCCTCCGATTACGATAGAGACTCTGAAAATACAGGTCGAATGCCTATTTTCCGGCTGCGGAAGCCACAATACAATTATCAATCTTTTTTTGCAACCAGGCAGTGGCGCTCGAAAACTATTGTTCAACCTCCTACTCCATCCGAACAACCTGAAATACAAGCTAATAAACAATATCATACTTCGGCTTTGCAGTTACAGCAAGAAGCTAATACTCAATCTTCTGCGTCAGCTGGACAGGGACAGTTAACAGCTAATGCTCAATCTTCTACTTCAGACATGCAGTGGCAGCAACAAACTAATGCTAAACCTTCTGATTCGCTTAAAAAGCCTCAGATGCAAGCTAAAGTCAAATTTTCTACGTTAGTCAAACAGTGGCAGCAGCAAGATAATACTCAATCTTCTACATAAGCCAGTCAGCCTGAGAAATGAGCTCATGCTAAATATTTTCTTTTATAATTATAATTATTGTTTACATATTTAGCTCTAGCAAAAACAATCACACATCAATCAAAGTTTTAACAAATTCGCCATTTGTAACACTTTTGCTGAAGAATGCTAATAAATATTCTAAGATTTCTGAAATCAATTGTTTTACTTGTCAAGGACTTCGAAGTCAAGGTATTGAAAGTTGAGTGATTACTCGTGTTTCTCACATATTTTTTGTTACAGTTCAGACATAAAATTTTCAAAGAAAATAAATAAAATAATTTCAAATTTATCATGTTAAAAAATATTTTGTGTTTCAATCATAATTCTGCAACTTTTCTTTGATAAGGACGGACTTTTCGTCCCGACCTTAGTCATCGTTATCGTAACTGTTTAAAAATGTAACTTTTCCTTATTCACTCTCTTACTTAAGGAATATAAGCATAATTAATCTTTAACAATTTTTAATACAATCTAATTCAAAATAAATACTTCTTTTTTTGAAAGATTTTTAACGCTCAAATTTGCGCTCAAATAATAATAATAGTAAATAATAAAATAATTTAGAAAGATGTTAGTTTACACAGGATCAGGAAGAATTGACCTAATTTTAATAACATTTTTTGTATTTTACAAGACTTTATCAAAACTTTAAATAAATTTGAGACAGTTGGAAAGATTCTTTGGACATTAGGAAGTTTAGAATGCGTGAAAAAAATATTATAAAATCGTTTCAAATTAAAGAATATTTTAAATCAGTGCAACGCTTCTAAAATTCTAAAATATCGTCTTAGCTTATTTAAATTTTCTCTCAAATTTCAAAAATTCTTTAAAAATTTAAAAAAACTAATTATGATCCACTAAATACGTTTTTGGAAATACATTGAAACCTTTTTGTATATTCTCATAAAATAAATCTTCTGGAATAAAAAATCTTTTCAAATTATTTCAGAAAATGAGAAGAAAATTTTTTTATTATGAAAACCTTTTAAAATCCTGAAAAAAGTTTTAAAGCATTATTTTATAAACTGTAAAAACCTACATTTTGTTCAATATTTGCGAAAATCTTTTTGAATTTTTTGTAATTTCTGACATTTTCGTAACTTGTGAAAATCTGTTAAAATGATAAAAATTTTTCCTAAATTTATTTAAAAATCGTGCATACTTAAAAAATTGCCTCAAAATCTTCCAGATTTGTTTTCGACAATTTTAGAAATATTTCCTCCGTGAAGCTGCAAAAATTTTGAAATATTTTATCCTTATTGTTTATAAGCATTAATATTATAATAACACTATTATAACACTTTTTTTTAATTGTGTTTACATTTTGTTTATAACAATAAAATAGAGCAATTAACAAATTTTTTGTATTTTGCGAGTCCCTATGCATTGATTTAACACTATATGAAATTCAGCTCAGCAGTTATTTGCGTAAGAAACAAATTTTTAGTAAAAAGCGTGACTCGATTCTTATTTTAGGTGAAGATTTTTTAAATGAAATTTATTGATTAACGTGAAAAATTATTTCTTTTTATTGTTACATAGATTTTGCTTTCTAAGTTTGTTCTGCTTTACTATGTACTTTTTTTATACAGTACACGTGTGTTGATCTCTCCATTTGTTTGCTGTAAGAAAACATTAGTTTTTACGACTTGAACACACTCAGAAAATGATTTTTCTAAAATAAGGTATCGTTTTTATAACATTATTAGTTTTTTTTATACAAAGTTAAGTTAAAAATCAATAAAATAATTTAAAATAAAGAGACATTTGCATTTAGCCGAAAAAACTTTTGTTGCAACCAAAGAAATTTGTTGGAATTCAAGAAGCTTTTTTTGACTATAAATATAATTATGATTATATAAATATATATTCGTAATTTTAATTATACTTTTTATTAATTTCAAGACATTTTCTTTGAACCAAACAATCTATGTTTTTAGTGTGACTTCTGCAATCTAGAGGAAATAAACATCGTTTTAGTGTCCTGCTCTGCACCATAGCGGCTTTAACTAATTATGTTTGTTGACATAATTATATAAGACTGAAACATCTATAATTTTATTGGAATTTCTGATTCCAAAATTTTAATTTTATTGGTAAAATAATTTAAGTAACCAATGCATAAAGCACAGAGTTAATATAAGTTGTACAGTAAAACTGGTAATTTTTCATGGTATATTCGTCTTTCCATTATGAATAATTTGCTTAGGTTTTAAGGGCTGTAAATAATGAGAATGATTTATTATCTCACGTGAAGATGAAATGCAATATATCTGTATGCAGCAACTGTTAAATTAATTAGTAAGCATGATGAAGGAGATAATGACCACTATATAATACGAGCACCTTATAAAACGTCAGTTTACTCAAGCATGAAAATGAAAATCGTTTTTGGTAGTGTGCTTTTTACCTTAACACTTTTTCCGGAATCTTTTGGTATGAATATTATTGTATAAATATATAATGTTTATAATTTTATTTATTATCATTTGACAATTTTTAATTTCAAATTTTCAGTTGGGGACATGTGTGCGACAAGACATTTGCCTAGATGTTGGCTAGATTAAGCTTTAATATGAGTACTCCATCGGGATAATTTTATGAAAAAAATTTATTATTCTTTAAGTTCTTTGTTTAGATGCATAATATTTTTTAGTTTTTATTTTAAAAATACAATGCTAGTTAAAAACATGAGAAAATTATCTAAAATACTGAAATCATTTCTTTTAGATGGTTTTTCTTCGAAAGTAGCACATATTGAAGAGTTTGGAATTTCGATGGAGAATAAGGAATTAAATTGCAAGATAACAACAATTAATAAATTTTTTTTCTTGTACCACTATATGCTGAATAATATTTTATTAATCGGATATTATCGGAAGCGGCTCAGATTGAATGTTTTGGAACTCTGATATACAAAAAAATATGAAAATTTATTTGATATTATTGCTTTTTGTCATGAGTTAGGAAAGTTGGAAAAATTATAAAAATTAGTTTTTCAGACCACTATATGCTGAAAGCTTTTCTATTAGGGGTGATCAACTCATAGTCGATAATGATGTTGTTTTGTAATCAAAAATTGCAAAATAAGAAAAATCAGAAAATTTAATTTATAAGACCATTATGCTAATATCTTTTCGTTCAGTTCAATCTTCTTTAGAGATTATTAAAACTGAAGGTCTTTGCATGTACATATGCATTACGAAATAATGTTGGCTGTCTTTTTTTGTGAACAATTGTTAGAAAAGCCAAAATTTGCTTGTTACTATTATGCCGGAAGCTTTTTTCAGTCTTATTTTTTTGGGATCTGCCGAACATCGCTTGCATCAAAATATCTTTTAAACATGTACCCTTTCCGTATCACAGTTCCTTGTTTAGTTTTATAAGCCTGATGAAAAATTGTTATTAAGTTCAAAAAAACATTTTTCATATGAAATCATAAGACTTTCAAAAAATGCTTTAAAAAAAAGGTGTTACATATAATGAAATATTCTTAAGTTCAAAGCAAAATAATGATATATTCTAATTGACATCCAACAAATTGCGTCTCTTTATTTTACCTCTAACACTTTTACAAATAAAATTTTTTGAATATTATGATGAGTGAAAAATTTAGATAAATGTGTATGGTAGATTGATGGATAAAACGATTGTAATTTTCAAAAAATGAGACAGTTGTTAATATTTGGACATTTCCACTGAAGAAAATAATAAGTTTGACTTTTACCACCAGCTGATGTTGTATGAGCATTTCATGCATAAATTTCCTCATGCAACTGGAAGCTAGTATTTATTTAATATTTAAAATCTTTTAAATAAAAAAATTTACATTTCTTCTTGCAGAAGTAAATCCAATGCCAACCGATACATCTTATCCACAAGGTCAGCAACCTATTAACATTGCTTTTTATGGAGATGATCATGGTAATCTTCAACCATTAGAATCTGTAAAATATCGACTAGTGAAAGGTGGACAGTCCTACATTGGAGTAAATATCGATGGTATTCTCCGTCCAATGTTTGATTGGCAGGGACACATGGTTACAGTTAGTGTAAACAACCACCAAAATAATCTAATGGTACCAGAAGCAGCTAGAAAATATCGTTTCATATTACCATCGTGGAATATAGAAAATTTAAATGCTAAAGCTAATGCCAGGAGAAAAAAATCTAAGGCTAAATCTTCTTCGTCATCCAAGCAGCTTCAAGCTAATGCTCAACCTTCTGCTCAAGCCAGAAATCCTCAAAAACAAGTGAATGCTCAATCTTCTACTTCAGCTCGACAGCTCCAGAGACAAACTAATTCTGATTCGCAGCAAAGTCAACCACAAGCTAATTCTCAACCCTTTGATCTAGCCGGACATGATCAGATACAAGAAAATGCTCATTTTTTTACTGCGAACAAATAATGCCAGAGGCAACTTTCTGATTAGCAGCAACGTTAGCTACAAGCTTATGTTTAACCTTTTGATGTAGCCGAAAGGGCTCAGATACAAGCTAATGCTGAAGCTAAAGCTTCTACTCCAAACAAACAGTCATAGACATATACCCCCTTTGAGAGAAAAAATGTAAATGCATTCAATTAATTGAAAGCACAGGGTTTTTAAAATATTTATGGTTTTCTAAATCATATGTGGGTGTCGATATGAAAAGGACCCTTACAGTCTGTTCTGGAATAGAAGATATTCTTCTTTTTTTTGTCAAAGTCACAATTATTATTTTTGAGATTCAGTAAAAAATTATTAAGAACCAGTAGTGAATTTATAATCACTATAATCATTTAAAAATAAAGTGTAATATGGCCTCTTATGACGCTCGCTAATTATAGATTCTTTTCTCTCGAAAAGCGGCTTTTCTAAGTTCTAACTTTTAAAGTGCCCCCGGCGACCTACAGGCTTCGACTTTAGCTGCAAATTTCTCACATTCATATAACTATACTCCTCTGTACGTGATTTCATACCAGCCATAAGACCCTTTTAATTTAAACGCCCACACATATTCAATAATAATCAAATTTAGAAAATACATTTTTTCAGTTAAAAGTGAATTGCTAAAGTTCAAAAGTCTTCTTTTATATTTCAGTTTAAAAATTTATTAATTTTCTTTCAAATTTTAATATTTAGTTGAACATTTAAGTGTTTTGAAAAAAAATATTATCATTTGGTTTAAAATTTAATTATTTTCCAAAAAAGTAATTAATCTTTTCGTTAAAAATTCCAATATATAGCAAAAAATTTGATTATTCGGTCGAATATGATCCAATTTGGTTAAAAATTTAATTAATCAAAAATAAGGTTTTTTCTATTGAAAATTCAATATCTGATAGAAAATTTAACTACTTGCGTGTTGAAAAAGCAATTTTAATTGCTTTAAATCATCATTTAGGTTCAAAGTCAGAAAGTTTGTTGGTAATTTAGGCTAATGCTTAATCTTCCATTCAGATCAGAGAGACTCAGAAAAAAGTCCAATTCTCAATCCTCTACCTTAGCTAGGCTGCAGCACAAACGATCCGATACTGGAACTTCTACTTCAACCAGGAAGCCTAAAATACAAGCTATTGCCTAATCTACTGCTGCAGTCAGACAGTGGCAGCTGCAAGCTAATTTTCAAATTTTTACCCTAGCTGGACATCCTTTGAAACAAGCTAATACGCAATATTCTACTTCAGCCAGGCAGCGTCAACAACGAGCTAATACTCAATCTTTTGCTCCATCTCAAAAGCATCAGATATAAGCCTATGCCTGACCTTCTACTATGGTCAGATAGTGGCAGCAGCAAGCGCATGCCCAATCTACTACTTAAACCAGACAGTGGCAGCTGCAGGTTAATTTTCAAATTTTTAATTTAGCCGGACAACCTCAAAAGCTTGCTCATGCTTATTTTTTTACTTTAGCAAAACAGAAATAGATACAAACTAATGCTTATGTTTTTAATTTAGCCAGACAGCCTTAGGAACAAGCTATCGCTTAATCTTCTACTTTAGCCAAACAGCTTTAGAAACAAGCTAATGCTTAATATTCTATTGAAGCCAGACAGCTTTAGAAAGAAGCTAATACACAATTTTGAACTTCAGCTAGACAGTGTCAACAACGATCCAATTCATTATATTTTGCTTCACCCTGAAAGCGTCCAATACAATGTAATGCCCAATCTTCTTTTCTAGTCAGAAAGTAGCAGCGATGAGCAAATGCCCAATCTACTCTTTCTGCTAGACAGTGGCAGTTACAAGTTGATTCTTAAGTTTACACCTCATCCGGACAGCTTAAGAAACTTGCTTATGCTTAATCTTCTACTTTAGCGATACAGTGACAGATAAAAACTAATGATAAAGCTTCTACGTTAGTCATGAAGCCTTAGAAACAAGCTAATGTTTAATCGTGTGCTTACGCCAGACAGTATTAGAAACAAGCTAATGCTTAATATTCTACTTTGCTCAGCAGTGACAAAAACGATTTAATACTTTATTATTTGCTTTATTCAGAAAGCGTGAGATGTTATCTGATGCCCAAGCTTTTACTCAAGTCAGATAGTTGCAGCAAAAAGCTAATGGACAATCTAATACTTTAGCCGGAGATTGGCAGCCACAAGTTGATTTTTAAGTTTTTACTTCAGCCAGACAGCCCTACAAACATGATAATGCTTAATCTTCTACTTGAACATTACAATGGCAGAAACAAACTAATGCTTAAGTCTCTTCTACAGTCGGCAAGCCTTAGAAAGAAGCTAGTTTTTAATCTTCTGTTTTACCAAGACCGTCTGAAAAAAGAGCTAACGCCTAATCTTTTACTCCAGCTGAGCAGTGTCAACAACGATCTGATACCTAATCTTCTGCTTTACCTAGCAAGCATGAAATATAATGTAATGCGCAATCTTTTACTCGAGTCAGACATGTGCACAAAAAGTTAATAGCCAGTCTACTACTGCTGACAGACATTGGCAGCTACAAGTCAATTCTTAAGTTTTAACCTCATATTGACAGTTTAAGAAACATGATAATGCTCAATTTTCTCTTCAGTAGCAGATAGAAAATAATGCTCAAGTTTCGACATTAGCCGGGCAGCCCTAGAAACAAGCTAATGCTGAATCTTCTATTTCATCCAGACAGTTTTGAAAATAGGCTAATTCTTAATTTTCTACTCCTGCTGGTCAGCGTCAACAACAATTTGAGACTTTATATTTTGCTTCACCTAGCAAGCGTCAGGTACAATCTAATGCACAATTTTCATCTCAAGTCAGAATGTAGCAGCAACAAGCTGATGTCTAATCTGCTACTTCAGACAGACAATGACAGCTACAAGTTTAATACTCATGTTTTTCCTCATCCTGACAGTTTTAGAAACTTCCTTTTGATAAATCTTTTACTTTATCAAAACAGTGGCAGATACAAACTTATGCTTAAGTTTCTTATTTATGGAGAAGTCTCAGAAACTAGCTGATGCTCAATATTCACTTTACCTGATCAGCTTTAAAAACAAGGTAATGCTCAATCTTAAACTTGAGTCATACAGTGTAAACCACGATCTAATGCCTTACCTTTTGCCACGGCGCGGGTGCGTACGATACAGTCTAATGCCCAATCTATGTCTTAAGTCAGGCAGTAGCAGCAACAAGCTAATGCTTGAGCTTCTACTTCAGTTGAACAGTTTTAGAAGCAAGCTAATGCTCACTCTTCTACTTTATGTAGAAAGTGTCGACAATAATCTAAGACTCAATCCTTTACTCCACCCAGGCAGCGTCAGATACAATCAAATGCGCAATCTTCTTCTCTTGTCAGACAGCAGCAATAAGCTAATGTCCAGTCTACTATTTTAGCCAGACAGTGGCATCTACAAGTTAATTCTAAATTTTTTTCTCCAGTCGGACGGCCTCAGAAACAAGCTAAAGTTCAATATTCTGCTTTAGCATTACCATAGCAGATACTAACTAATGCTTAAGTTTCTTCTTCAGTCAGCCAGTCTCAAAAACAAGCTCATGTTTAATCTTTCACATTAGCCAGACAGTATAAGAAAGAAGCTAATGCTTAATCTTCTTCTTCAGCTAAGCAGTATCAAAAACGATCTTATACTCAATTTTTTGCTTCACCCAGGGAGCGTAAGATAAAATCAAATGCCTACTTTTTATCTCTAGACATTCAGTATCAGCAAAAATGTAACTTTCAATCTACTATTTCATACAGAGATTGGCAGCTACAAGATGATTATCAAGTTTATACCTCAGTCAGACAGCCCTAGAAACAAGCTAATGTTTAATCTTTTGCTTTAGCCAGACAGTCGCAGAAGCAAGCTAATGCTCAATCTACTGCTTCAGCTAAGCAGTGTCAAAAACGATCTGATGCTCAAATTTTTTTTTCCAGGAAGCGTGAAATATAATCTAATGCCCAATCTTCTGCCCTAATCAGACAGTTGCAGCAAAAAGCTAATAGCCAATCTACTACTTTAGCCAGACATTGAAAAATACAAGTTAATTTTCAAGCTTTTACCTCAGCCAGACAGCCTTAGAAACATAATAATGTTCAATCTCCTACTTTAGCAATACAGTGGCAGATACAAAGTGATGCTCAAGTTTCTACTTCAGTCAGACAGACTCAGCAACAAGCTGAATCTTAATCTTCTGCAACAGATGGACATTTCCCAAAACAAGGTAATGCTCACTTTGCAACTTCGGCTAGGCATTGTTAACAACAATTCAAGACATAATCTTTCGATTGACAAGGAAAGCGTAAGATATAATCTAACGCCTAATTTTAATTTCTATTTAGACAGTTTCATTGAAAACCTAATGTCCAATCTACTAGTTTAGCTAGAGATAAGCAGCTACAAGTTAATTCTTATGTATTTACCTAATTTTTACGGCATCAGAAACTTTCTCATGCCTAATCTTTTACTTGAGCAATATAGCGGCAGATTAAAACTAATACTTAAGTTTTTACATCAGTTGTGTAGCCTTAAAAACAAGCTAATGGTTAATCTTCTACTTCAACTTGACAGTTTCAGAATTAAGCTTGCGCCTAATCTTCTACTTTAGCTAGGCAGTGTCAACAACAATTCAAGACTCAATATTTTGATTAACTGTGAAAGCGTCAGATACAATCTAATGCCTAATCTTCATCTATAGTCAGTTATTAGCAGCACAAATCTAATGTACAATCTACAACTTTAGCCATAGATTGTCCGCTACAAATTAATTCTTAAGTTTTTTCCTCAGCTGGACCGCCTCAGGAACATTATAATGCCTAATCTTCTACTTTAGCGTTACCTTGGCAGATACAAATTAATGATTATGTATCTCCTTTGGTCAGAAAGCTTCAGAAACAAGCTAATGTCTAATCTTTAGATTCTGCCAAAAGCTCTCAGAAACAAGCTAATGCTCAATCTCCTCCTTCAGCTAAGCAGTCTCAAAAACGATCTAATACCTAAGCTTTTGCTTTACCCAGGAAGCGTAAGATGAAATTTCATGCCTAATTTTCATCTTCAGTCAGTCAGCAGCAGCAAAACTCTAATGTCAAATCTACTACTTCATCCAGAGATTTGCAGCTACAAATCAATTGTTAAGTTTTTATGTTAGTCAGAGAGCCTCATACACATGATAATGCCACATCTCCTACTTTATCAATATAGTGGAAGATACAGGACAGCCTCAGAAACAAGCTGATGCTCAATCTTTTATCTTAGCTAAGCAGTGGAAAAAACATCTAATACTCAATCATTGGCTTCACCCGGGAAGCATTCGATACAATCAAATGCTTGATCTCCATCTATAGTCAGTCAGTAGCAGAAAAAATCTAATGTCCAATATACTACTTTAGCCAGAGATTGGCAGCTAGAAGGTAATTCTCAAATTTTTGCTTTAGCCGGACCGCCTCAGAGACATAATAATGCTTAATCTACTACTTAAGCATCACCGTGGTAGATACGAGCGTTTAAATTTCTCCTTGAGTCAGACAGCTTCAAAAACAGGATAATGTTCAATCTCCTGCCTCAGCCAGACCGTCTGAGAAACAAACTAATGCTCTATCTGCTACTTTAGCTTATCAGTGTCAAGAAAGATCTGATATTCAATATTTTACTTTACCCAAGAAGCGTAAGATATAATATAATGCCTAATCTTTTACTACATTCAGACAGTGGCAGCATTAAGCCAATAGGCAATCTACTACTTCAGCTAGACATTAGCAGCTACAAGTTAATTTTTAAGTTTTCATTTTAGTCAAACAGCCTCATACACATGATAATGCCAAATCTTCTACTTTATCAATATAGTGAAAGATACAAACTAATACTCAAGTTTCTACTTAAGTCGGACAGACCCAAAAACGAATTATTACTTAAACTCCTGTTTCAGCTGGACAGCCTCAGAAACAAGCTAATGCTTAATCTTTTACCTTAGCTAAGCAGTGGCAAAAACATCTAATACTCAATCTTTTGCTTAACTCGGAAAGCGTTAGACATAATTGAATGCTCCATCTGTTACTCTAGTCAGACGGTGACAGGGACAAGCTAATGTCTAATCTAATAATTGAGCCAGACATTAGTGGCTACAAACCAATGCTCAAGTTTTTAGCTCAGACAGACAGCTTCAGTAACAAGCTAATGCTTAATATTTTACTTTAGTCATATAGCATCAGAAGCAAGCTAATGCTCAATTTTCCACATTAGCCAGGCAGTGGCAACAACAATCTGACACTCAATCTTTTGCTTTGCCCCGTAAGAGTCAGATACAATCTAATGCCCAATTTTCTACTTTATTCTTACAGTGACAGCAACAAGATGATGCTTAATCTTATATTTCAGCCAGACAGCCTCAAAAAAAAATCTAATTTTAAGCTTCTGCTTTAGATTTTTATATTTTACATTTTTTCCTTTACCAAGTATAATAATTAATAATTAAAAATTTAAAAAATTTTCGACTTCTAATGCTTATGTTGATATATACACCTTTATATTTTTAAATTTCTGAAATTAATTTTTTTACTTGTGGATGTCTTAAAAGCCGAGGTATTAAATGTTGAAAGTCATTATTCCTGTTTTTACACATTTTTTTTCGTCGCAGTGCAGACATACAATTTTCGATGAAAATAAAGCTAGTATTTTTTTACGTCACTTATGTTAAAGAACGTCTTTGTATTTGACTCTGAATTCTACGACTTTATAGTTTAAAAATTTTGGAAATTTTTTGAATTATTTTGAAACCTTTGCAAATATTCCCTTAAAACTATACTTTGAAAATTAATAATTATTTGAAATTTTCCCAGGAATCTTGAAAACATTTTTTGCAACCCTCTCAAATACCTCTAAAATGCTTAAAACGTTTCACTATTTTTGAAATCTTAAATAATGAAAATTTGTTAAAAATTTTTTTTATATCTGCATAAGATTTTAATTATTTTTGAATCTTTTGAATACTTTTAAAACTTTGAAATATCTTTAAAGGTGTTTTGTATTTTTCCTAAGCAGTGTTCACACTTTGAAAACTTAGATATTCTAAGTTCTTTCATAATTATATTTATATCATATCTCTGAAATTGTGATGAAAGTTTGCAAATTATAGCCTAGCAGAAAATGCAAAAAGAAAAATTATTTGCTAATATTAAAAAATAATTCACAATTAATATGGTCTTTTTTAAAAGTGACAGTTTTCACTTAACAATTTTTCACGATTTAATAAGGGATTAGCTATAATTTATAACGTGCTTTATCAACAAATGGAATTTTACAATAAAAATAATGTTCATAATTATCTATTCGATTGCTATACAAAATTTATTATCTAAATAAGCAAAAATGTTCGATTTTCTGCGAATATTCTCTAATATAGTATACTTCTGATAATACTTGGTATAACAAAAACTGAAAAAAAACTCAAAATAAAAATTAAAGTCATTTGATTAAACTTTAACCAGAAATTTCAATATTTTGCGACAGAAACTGCTTATGATAATGGCGATTGTTATGTCCTAAATTATTCTTGTGCCTAAATATCATTCCTACAATAATACGAAGCTGTTTCAGCAGAATACATTTTTTTTTTACCTAGATTAACACTATTTGACAATTTTGTCATTAATTTTGTTACTAACAATAATATAGATCAATATGCAAATTATTTGTATTTTGTAGAACATAGTGATAGTATGAAGCATTTTTCGAACTTTGGTTTCTCAGTTTCGAAAGTAAATTGATTGCCAATAAAGTAACTAGTAAAAAAATCGAGTTACTTTTTGTCATTCGTTAACTACACAATTAAAGTATTGTAGTTATCATATTCTAACTATCAACTATGAGCTACCATTAAACTATTTTTCTGGTTGTTAAATTTATTTTTTGAAGTTTGTTTAACTTCACTATGTAGCTTATTTTTATACTATACACGCGTGTTTATATTTACATTTGTTTTGCTCTAATAAAAGCCTAGTTTTCCCGACTTGTTACAGCAAAAAGGATATTTGTCTTGAATCAGATAACCAGATCTTTATAGTTATTTTCTTTTTTGGAATAAAAATAACTTGACAATAAATGCAGTAATTTTAAATTAAAGAAACATTTTTATTAGAACAAAATATCATCTCTTCGAACCAAAAAAAATTTGTTTAAATTTAAGAATCATTTTTGGCTCATATTCATAATGAATTTATTGAATATTTTGTATTGACCAAAACAAAATATTTTTTGAACCAAAGAATCATTTTTCTGAGTAGAGTTTTCACAACCAAAAAAAAATGAACATAATTTTTAGTATCCTGCTTTTGATCATTGTAGCTTTGACTAATTCTTTGAATAAATATAATAATATAATAATAACATATCTTAAATTTCAAGTGCTTTATTAATTGCGGTTTCTTTATTTGCTATTTAAAACATTTGAAAGACGACTGTTTAAACAGCATAGTTAAAGTCTTTTACATCATATTTATCTCTCTACTGTGTAAAAATGTTGTAGGCTTTCAAAGGTGTACATGATAAGAATAAGGTATCATCTGACGTCATAATAAAATAAAAATATCTGTCTCTCAAAAAAAAAAAAAATTGGTTATAATCAAGGTTATACTGACTCTGATGTATATGAGGAGCATTATTATAATAAAACGTCAGTTTACTCAAGCAGCACAATGGACATCGTTTTTGGTAGTCTGCTACTCTGCTCAGCATTTTTGCCAAAATCTTTTGGTAAATATATTAATATATAAATATACAATATATGAAATTTGTTTTCAATATTCTTTAACAATTGTTAATGTGCAATTTGTAATTTAGGGCAATAAGACACTCAGTACACTTTTTTAAGTGTGATTTCTAAAAACGCAGTGTAAATTTTCAAGCTTTACCTAATTGTGCTTTGATATAGGTACTTCACTGAGGTACCTTCATAAACAAGTGTTGTTGAAGAAAAAGAAAAAAATTTTAAGTTTAATTGTACACCAAATTGCTAAATTTAAAAGACTTTCAATATTTTAGAAGATTAAAAATTTTCCATCTGCATCACTTATGCTATCATCATAAGTCAAACAATAAAGTATTTTTTATTGTTTGACTCATAATTAAACAGACTGAAAGTAATAAAAAGTAAAAAAACTTTTTGTTATTTAATTTGGTACAATTGAATACAAAATCCTAACCTTTTTTTAAATTTGCGGTCACTTACTGTTTTTTTCCGGGTGAACATGAACTAGTTAATATTATTATATTATAAACTATGTTCATAATTTTTACAAATTTTGGACTTTGTTTATAAAATAAACTAATTATGCCCTATATTAAATTTCATGATTAAATATGATTGTGTAGAATAAATCAAGCAGTTTTAACTTACAAATATACTTGACAAGCAAAACTTAGATGATATATTCTTAAGATACTTCGACATTCTTTTTTATCGAAAATGAAGGTAATTAAGTTATTTACTTAAAGATTAAACATAATAATTGAAATTTTTTTTCTTTTTGTAATTTTTTCATTCATAGAAAAAATAGTAAGTGGTATCAATTAAAAGAATCTTATGGAAAGACGCGTTTGCGCAACTATTGTTGATCACTCCAAAAACAAAAATTCAGAAATCGTTTAATAATTGCGGGCAGTAGGTGGTTTTTAATACTAAATTCTCGACTCAGCGCACTGTGCGTCGTCTCCTTGCATTTCTTGAATAAAATCGTTATCTGCAATTAAAATCAATCTGATTCCAGTAATCAGTTTGAAAACTCCACTTACTGCAGAAATAATAATTATTTTACATTTGAGTCTAGAGCTGTATATATTCATGTTTTTTTATCTTTATTTTTAACCTCAAATCACCACGTAGATTTAACAGTAAAATAATTGCTAGGACATTCTAGCATCAATTATTGAAATTCTACTACAAACTTCTAGCAAAAATTTGTCAATTAAATTTGACTAATAAAGTTCCCTGTATTCTTTACGCTAACCCTTTGAAGAGGCAGATCAAGTTGCTAATTTCTTACGTGAATCAAAATGTTTAACCCTCCTTGTGGCCGGATTACCCCACTGAGTCCTGTCCGGCATTGAAGCCAGAATCTCAGCAGTTTATCGTGAGGCTTGAGCTGGATCCCAGACAGTTTTCGGACGAGTCCTCGTTTTAATTTCTATGCGGATATGCTAGTATCTTTATTTTTAGGTTAGTTATCTTCGAACATTGCAAGACATCAAAACGTTTTGCATGTCGAAGTAAATTATAGTGTTGTGTTCTTTGCTATCAGTGGTTGAAAAATATTAAAAATGACAAAGCTTCTTCTTGTATACCACTATACTGAAAACTTTACGTTTATGCAAATATTTCTTAAGGTCGATTTAAAGTGAGCGTCGTCAAATATCAGTATAATAATGTTTGCTAATAAACATCCAACAGATTGCGGCTCTCTATTTTACCTGTTTCGAGTGTAATTTTTAACAAAATTTATAAAATTGTTTACATTTGGGAATTTTAACACCAAAAAAGTATTCGTTTGCCTTTTAAAACCAGCTGACGTTGTATCAGCATTTCAATACGCACGCATTGTTGTATGCAAGTGTGAGCTATTCATATTTAGAATTGCTTAAATGAACACATTTATATTTCTTCTTGCAGGAATGAATCCACCAAAAGCCAATTCACCCCGCTCACAAGGACAAAGAACTATTAACATTGCTTATTACGGAGATAAGCATGGTAATCTTCAACCATTAGAATCTATACAATATCAATTAGCGAAACATAAACGATCCTACATTGGAGTGAATATCGGTGGTGTTCTTCATCCGATGTTTGATCCACAAGGGCACATGGTAACCGTTAGCATTATTACTCATGAAAATAATCCAATGCGACCAGATAAAGCTGTGAAATATGGTTTCATCCTACCTTCGTGGAATCTGGAGCATCTAAATGACCAAGCTAGTGCTAAGAGAAAAAAAGCTAACGAAAAATCTTCTGCTTCAGCCAGACGGCCACAAGATAATGCTCAGCCTTCTTGTCCAGCTGGAAAGCCTCAGACACAAGCTGATTCTCAATTTTCTACTTCAGCCGAAAAGTTTTAAACACAAATTAATTCAATTGGCAGCCTCAGACACAAGCTAATTCTTAGTCTTCCACTTCAGCCAGACAAATTGGCAAATTGATCGTCAAATAGAAACGAACTGATCATCATAAAGAGTCGATTTAATCATCTTAGATATCCTGTCTTCCTGTCTTCCTATCTTTATCCTGTCTTTTTGGACAGTCGACTTGGCCATCTTAGAAGGACGAATTGATTATCCCATATTGTATAGATATGTTGTTCTTTTTGTCATATTTAAATTTCACACTTATAGGAGAGTGTAAACTGTAAATTTAAGTAAAACCTAAAAAATCTGAAACTTTATGTAAAATACATCATGTCTAAAAACATTTTTTTTATAATTTGTGTAAAACGAGGTGTATAAAACATAATTTGATATAAACAAATATTGCACGTTACCAATATATTATTTGCAGTACGAGAAGCTAAGGACACGGTGTGACTGCATGGAATTGTGAGATTTTAAACACTGAAGTAGATACAGAAACCAATATCACACATCTTATTATTTGCTGTATTATCAGTGAATGATGAAATTTTAATCACGTTTTTAGTTATAAACGATATTCTGATAACGAATTAATAGCTGAGAGCTAAGTGACGCCTTCGTTTTTGATCCCTTCGAAGCATCAAATTTGTCGTTGAAAATGTAAAAAAAAAAACTTTATCCCTTTCCAACATATTTCCCTA
>JAUELO010097530.1:0-17926 GCA_032357855.1 Amphibolips quercusostensackenii | reverse complement strand
TTTGGGATATTTTGCTGGTACGGGGTGTGTCTACTCACCTGGAAAACCTGAAGTTGTCACTAAATTTTTATATATCTGAAAAAACTGGAATTATCAGGGAATTTTTTTTTAAAGCCAGGGAATTTTTTCTAGGACGTGCTTATATTTTTCAATTTGTAATATAAAATTGAGTAACAATGTTTCTTTATTTGGAAAAGTAACTTTATATCACTGAATTCAACTATTATGTTAAATATTCGATTTTTTGTCTGGAAATTATTTTTTTAACTAAGAATTTAACTGATGTTTTTTGTTGAAAAATGATATTTTTTGTTGAAAATTAATATTTTTAGTTGAAAATCCAAGTGTTTGGTTCGAAATTCATCCTTTTGTTTAAAAATTCAACATTTTGGTTGAAATTTTTTCTCTCTTGACTGAAAAATATTTCTTCGTTAAAATTCTTATTTTTGGTTGAAATATCAACTATTATATTTTCGTTGAAAATTCGTCTTTTTTTGATGAAAATTCAACTACTTTTTTGAAAAATAGATTTGTTTTTTAAAAATTCGTTCTTTTTTTCGTGTTGCAAATTAATTGTTATTACTGAAAACTTAACTAGTCCAGTTAAAACTTCAACTATTTTGTTGAAAATTCGTATTTTTTTTATTGAAAGTAAATTTTTTAACTGAAAATTTAACTATTCAATTTGTGGCTGGAAATTTGTCTTTTTTATTTGGAAATTCATGTATTTTGTTTAAAATTCAACTATTTCAGTAGAAAATCCATCATTTTAGTTAAAAATTTATCACTTTGATTGAAAATTTAACTATTTTGTTCAAAAAAAATTTTTTTTCTTGGTTGATTAATTTTTTAAACTGAAAATTTAAATGTTTCATTCTTGGTTAATAATTTATATTTCTTTATTAAAAAATTGTCTTTTTTGGTAGAAAATTAATATTATTGTTTGAAAATCTACCTTTTTGTTTGAAAATTCAACTATTCCCGTTAAATTTTTAATCATTTTAATTGAAAACTCGTCATTGGTTGAAAATTTAATTCTTTTGTTAATAATTGTTTTTTTTACTTGATTATTAATTTCTTCACTGAAAATTTAGTAATTCCATTTTTGGTTGAAAACTAAAATTTTCGAGTTCAAGATTCAACTACTTGGTTGATAATTCATTTTTATAATCTTATGGTTTGAAAATTCAACTATTCCCGTTAAGAATTCATTATCTTAGTTAAAAATTAAACTCTTTTGTTGATAATTCTTTTTTTCGTTGATCATTAATTTTTTTAATTGAAAATTTAACTTCCATTTTTCGTTAATAATTTAACTTTTTTTGTTCAAAATTCAAGTATTTGGTATTATATATTATTATAATAATTATTGTAACATATAATTACAATATACTATTATAAATTATAAATATTACTATAAATGATTAATTATTAATAATTATTTGTTATTATTCTTTCTATTATTTTTAATTTATCTATCTTGGTTGAAATTAAACAATTTGTCGAAAATTTATGTCATTTGTTGAAAAATTGATTTTTACGTTGAAAATTCATGTATTTTGTTGAAAATACGTCTTTTTTTGTTAGAAAATTAATCTTCTTGGTCGAAAATTCATCCTTTTTGTTGGGGAATCAACTGTTTCAGTTAAAAATTTATTGTTTTAGTTGAAAATTCATCTTTTTTGATAAAAATTAAAATATTTTATTCGAAAATTCTTTTTTTTATGCAAATATTCGTCAGTTTTGTTGGAAATTTACCTATTTCTTAGAAAACTTGTTTTTTAATTGTTGAAAACAAAGTTTTGAGTTGAAAATTCATATATTTTGTTGAAAATTAGCCTTTTTTGTTGAAAAATTAGACTTTTTGTAAGAAAATTAATATTTTTATTTGAAAATCATATTTTTGTCTAAAAAATCAATTGTTCGAGCTACAAATTCACAATTTGAGATAAATATTCTTGTTTTTGGTTAAAGATTTAAAAAAATCCAGTTGATTCATAATTTTAATTGTGAATTCATCACTTTTGTTGAAAATGTACTTATTTTGTCGAAGACGTTTTTGTTCGGTTGAAAATGAATCTTTTAGTTACAAGTTTTTCTTTTTTAGCTGAAAATTCATGCTTTCAGTTTAAAATTAAACCCTAATGGTAAAAATTATGCTTTTTGGTTAAAAATTAAATGTAAATTCATCACTTTTCTCTAAAATTAATCTATTTCGCTGAAGACCTTTTTTTATCTGAGAATTAATTTCTTGGTTGAAAATTTATCTTTTTTAGTTGGAAATTTATGATTTTTGTTAAAAATTAAGGTCTTGTGTTAAAAATTCATGTATTTTGTTCAAAAATTATCTTTTTGGTAAAAAAAAACTTTTTCTTTTTGATAAAAACAACTTTTTCTTTTTGATAAAAAAAATGATTTTTTTTAAATTGAAAATTCATTTGCTTGGTTAAAAATTCATCTATATTGTTGAAAATGTAATATTTTTACTTAAGAAGTGAGGATTTTGAATTATTTAAATTGAATTTAATATAGTGTTAATTGATTATTTTTTTTAGCATTATTTATTACAAATCTTTTCTGAATTTAATATATTAGTTACTTTCTGAAATGAAAAACAGATATTTAACTTTACATATTAATAGTACTATTTTTTTACAATAGGGGATTTTTTCCAGGGTTTAAGTAGACAGACACCTTGTTGTAGCTACGTGCAAATATTATTTAGTAATTTTTAATTTATGCAACGAAATGCTCACAATAATGTTTGCATTTATTGTCACACATCGTACGTTCAAAACTTTAGTAATGCACCAGCTAAGCGTAAAAAGAGCGTTTGTGAAAGCTTTCAGAATTTTATTTTATTTTTTTATATTTTTAATTTGTTCTTTCATTGGCATGTTCTCTAAATGTGAGTTATTGCATAGAAGATTTTTTAACGAGCATTTATAGATTTTTAATGCGAGTGTTTGTAAGAGTTCCAAGTTGGTTTTTGCTGATTTTCGAAATAAGGGATCGTTCGTAAACTACGTTAACAATTTGAGGGGGAGGGGTCACGCTAAAAATTGGTAAGAAATTCAGTTAATTGGCTAAATGTTAAACTATTTGAATATTTTTTTAATAATTCGTTTTTTGGGTTGTAGATTCATCTCCTAGATTGAAAAATTAACTAGAGGAAACCTCCCTACACGGAATAATCATTAATTCAGGGCACGAATAAAAGAAAAAAAATTTTTTAATTTTAAATCATGAATTCTTACAGCGCCTTAAGTATTAATTACATTAAATTAATTATTTTACATGTATTAGTATTTTTAATTCATTATTATCCACTGTAGGGAGGTTTTCCCTATTCCATTTTTAAAGCACTAATCTTCTGGTTAAAAAAATCGTCTTTTGGGTTGAGCTTTCTTGTTGAAAATTATTTTTGTTTAAGATCCATCATTTTAGTTGAAAATTCATCTTTTGTGCTGAAAATGCAACTATTTTCTTGAAAATTCGTTTTCTTCTGGTCGAGACGTAATTTTTTTAATTAACAATAGAAGTATTTCATTTTTGGTTGATAATTCGTATTTTTTTATTGAAAGTGGATCTTTTCTAGTTGAAAATTCATGTATTTTTTTTAGAAAGTCGATTTTTTTGTCGAAAAATTAATTGTCTTAGTGGAAAATTAATACTTTTTCATTAAAAAGCGACTGTTTAGGTCTAAATTAATCTAGTTTGTCTTAGGATTCAAGAATTCGTTAAAAACTTAAACTTTTTTGTGAGAATTTAATTTTTTGGTAGAAAATTAATTTTTTTTGCAAACAATCATATTTTAGGGTTGAAAATTCTACCGTTTTGTAGATAATTCGTCTTTTTGGCTTTAAAATTCAACAGCGTTGTTGAAAAGTTGTGTTTTTTAGAAGAACATTAATATAAAACAAAATATTTTGTGATTAAAAATTCAAGTGCTTAGTTGAGAATTGAACTAGATTGTTAAAAATTTATATTTTTTTAAGATTCACCTCCTTGGTTGAAAATTTAAATATTCCATTTTTAGCAAATTAATCTCCGGGGTTGAAAAATCATTTTTTGTGATGAACTCTTTTATTAAAAATTCATATTTTTTGTTGAAAATTAGTTTTCTTGCTTGTGAATTAAATTTTTTTTGAAATAACAATTTAAATAATCAATTTTTGGTTGAAAATTGCCATTTTTATTGAAAATTGATATTTTCTAGTTGAAAATTCATGTAAGTTTTTAAAAATTCATCTATTTTGTTGATAATTAATCTTCTTTGTTGAAAATTTATCCGTTTGCATTAAAAATGCAATTGTTTGTATGTACATTAATCTAGTTTAAAGATTTAATAATTGGGTTGAAAATTAAACTGTTTGGTTAAAAATTAACTTTTTTTATCAAGAATTAAACTGTTTTTATAAAAATTGAACTTTTTGAAAGAAAATTAATTTTTTTGTTAAAAAATCATAGTTTCAGCATGACAATTTAACCGTTTTGTAGTTAATTCATCTTTTTCACTTTGAAATTCAACCATTTTTTTGAAAAGTTGTGTTTTTTAATTGAACATTAATATAAAATGAAAATATTTTGTGGTTAAAAATTTAACTGTTCCATTTTTAGAAAATTAATCTTCATGATTGAAATGTCATTTTTTGGGGACGAACTCTTGCTGAAAAATTCATCTCTTTTTTTAAAAATGCAACTATTTTGTTAAAAATTGTTTTTTTTTCGTGAGAATTAATTTTTTTAACTAACAATTTAACTGGTCCATTTTAGGATTTAAATTGATGTTTTTATTGAAAATTGGTCTTTTCTAGTTAAAAATTTCTGTCATTTATGAAAAATTCGTCTTTTTCTCGAAAATTTATTGTCTTGGTTGAAAATTAATCCTTTTTTATTAAAAATGTAATTGTTTGGGTCTAAATTGATTTAATTTGTTTAATGATTTAACAGTTTGGTAGAAAATTAAACCAGTCGATTAAAAATGAACTTATTTATTAAAAATTCAACTGTTTATATAAAAATTAAACTTTTTTAAGATAATTGATTTTTTTTTTTAAATCATATTTGCGGGTTGAAAATTCAACTCTTTTGCAGATAATTTGTCTTTTTGACTTTGAAATTCAACAGTTTTGTTAAAAATTCATGTATTTTTTTGAAAAATTGTGTTTTTTAGTAGATAATTAATATAAAATAAAAATATTGTTGTGGTTGAAAACTCAAAAACTCAGTTGAAAATTGAACTAGTTTGTTAAAAATGTATATTTTTTCAAGATTCACCTCCTTGGTTAAAAATTTAAATATTCCATTTCTAGCAAATTAATCTTCTGGGTTAAAAAATCATCTTTTGGGATGAACTCTTTTGTTCAAAATTCATCATTTTTATTGAAAATGTAACTGTTTTGTTGAAAATTAGTTTTTTTGCTTATGAATTAAATTTTTTTTGAAATAACAATTTAAATAATCAATTTTTGTTTAAAAATTGACATTTTCATTGAAAATTGAACTAGTTTGTTAAAAATGTATATTTTTTTAAGATTCACCTCCTTGGTTGAAAATTTAAAAATCCCATTTTTAGCAAATTAATCTTCTGGGTTCAAAAATCATCTTTTGGGATAAACTCTTTTGTTGAAAATTTATCTTTTTTATTGAAAATGCAACTATTTTGTTGAAAATTAGTTTTTTCGCTTGTGAATTTAATTTTTTTTTAAATAACAATTTAAATAATCAATTTTTGTTTGAAAATTGACATTTTTATTGAAAATTGATATTTTCTAGTCGAAAATTCATGTAAGTTTTTAAAAATTCGTCTATTTTGTCGAATTTTAATCTTCTTGGTTGAAAGTTTATCCGTTTGGATTAGAAATGCAATTTTTTGTGTCTAAATTAATCCAGTTTAAAGATTCAATAATTGGGTTGAAAATTGAACTATTTGCTTCAAAATTAACTTTTTTTATTAAGAATGAACTGTTTATTAATTTTTTTGTTAAAAAATCGTAATTTTGGGTTGAAAATTCACCTCTTTTGTAGATATTTGTCTTTTTGGCTTTGAAATTCAACAGTTTTGTTAAAAATTTATGTATTTTGTTGAAAATTTGTGTTTTTATAGAAGAACATTAATATAAAATAAAAATATTTTGTGGTTGAAAAATCAAGTGCTTAGTTGAAAATTGAATTAGTGTGTAAAAAATTTATATTTTTTTAAGATTCACCTTCTTGGTTGAAAATCTAAATATTCAATTTTTAGCAAATTAATCTTCTGGGTTAAGAAACCATCTTTTGGGATGAACTCTTTTGTTGAAAATGCAACTATTTTGTTAAAAATTCGTTTTTTTTGCTTCGGAATTAACTTTTTGTTAAATAACAATTCAACTAGTCTGTTTTTGGTTGCAAATTGATATTTTTATTAAAAATTGATATTTTTTTGTTGAAACTTTATGTAATTTTTTAAAGATTCGTCTATTTCGTCCAAATTTAATCTTTTTGGTCGAAACTTTATCCTTTTGGATTACAAATGCAACTGTTCGGGTCTAAATTAATCTAGTTTGTTTGAGGATTTAACAATTTGGTAAAAAAATTCAACTATTTTTATGAAAATTTAACTTTTTGGTAGAAAATAAATTTTGTTGTTCAAAAATCATATTTTAGGGTTGAAAATTTTACCGTTTTGTAGATAATTCGTCTTTTTGGCTTTGAAATTCAACAATTTTGTTAAAAAATTGTGTTTTTTAGTAGAATATCAATGAAAAATAGAAATATTTTTGTAGTTAAAAATGCCACTACTTAGTTAAAAATTAAACTGGTTTGTTAAAAATTCTTTTTTTTTAATTCACCTACTTGGTTGGAAATTTAACTATTGTATTCTTAGAAAATTAATCTTCTGGGTTGAAAAATCATCTTTTGGGATAAACTCCTTTGTGAAAAATTTATCTCTTTTGTTGAAAATGCAACTATTTTGTTAAAAATGTATTTTTTTTGCTTGTGAAATAATTTTTTGTTAACTAAATATTTAAATATAACCTTTTTGGTTGCAAATTGATATTTTTATTGAAAATTGGTATTTTCTAGTTGAAAATTCATTATTTTGTTAAAAATTCGTCTCTTTTGTCAAAACTTAATCTTCTTGGTCGAAACTTCATCCGGTTGAATGTAATCCATGTTCAACTTTTCAAATAACTAAAAATTAATAGATTCAGAATATAAAGTTTTTATTAAATTCCAAATCCAATACAAATGTTGTTTCAGTCATAAATATTCCATTTTTAACCCATTGAATTTAAAAATTTGTAATTAAGAAATAGAGCAATTTTTCGATAGTTAGCAATGTTGATTGTTAATTTAAAATAAGCAGTTATAAATGAAATATTAAAAACAAAACAATTTTAAAAAGTATTTTTTTAAACAGTAAGCCTGAAATCGTTAAAATTTCAGATGGCTAAACTTAACCTTTGAACGGCGCAATGTTAACTATAATTGTTCTAGATGTTTCAAACACTTTATTTGTGAATGAAATTGTTTAATTTTAATGTATACAATAGTTAAACAATTATTGATTTAGAAAAAATTTGAGTAAGTTAAGGAGATATTTACAAATCTTGAAAAGATTAAAACTTACTTAAGTCTTGTTAGTTAAAAATTCACCTGTTTGGATTATAAATGTAACTGATTGGGTCTAAATTAATCTACTTTGTTTGTCGACTCAACAATTTTGTAGAAAATTAAACTATTTGATTGAAAATTCAACCGTTTCGTAGATAATTCGTCTTTTTGTGTTGTATTTTTTATTCGTCTTTAATGTATTTTGTTGAAAAGTTGTATTTGTTAGTGGAACATTAATATAAAATAAAAATAATTTGTGGTTGAAAACTTAATTAATAAAGTTGAAAATGATCTAATTTGTTAAAATTTTATTTTTTTAAGGTTTACCTCCTTGGTTGAAAATGTAACAATTCCATTTTTTAGAATAATAAAATTATTAATGCAAATGTTTAGGTCTGAATGAATCTGGTTTGGACGGGGATTCAACAATTTGGTAGAAAATTAAATTATTTGGTTATGAAATGAACTTTTTTGTTGAAAATTCCTATAGTTTTATTTTAAAATTAACCATTTGCTCAAAAAATAATCCATTTTTATTAAAATTTAACATCATAGTAGAAAATTAACTTTTTTGTTTAATCATATTTTTCTGCTGAAAATGCAACCGTTTTTTGTAGATAATTCGTCTTTTTTGGCTTTCAAATTCAACCTTTTTTTTTAAATCAATGTTTTTTGTTGAAAATTCGCGTTTCTTGTTAGAAAATTAATCTTTTCGGAAATTCATTTTTAAGGTTAAAAATTTAACTATTTTTTTTAAAATTCATCTTTTCAGTTGGAAAGTCATCTCCGTGGTTGAAAATTTAACTTCCATTTTTAGAAAATAAATCCTCCGTATTAAAAAATCATCTTTTGGGTTAAACTCTATTTTTGAAAATTCATTTTTTTATGGTTCATCATTTTAGTTAAAAAAATTTATTTTTTTTTGTTGAAAATACTCTCTTTTTTTTTGTTTGCGATTTAATTTGTCTAACGAACAATATTCAACAATAATAATACTAATTTGTTCGACGACTCAACAATTTCGTAGAAAATTGAACTATTCGCTTGAAAATTCAACTGTTTTGTAGACTATTCGTCAATAACGAATTAGAACTAATACAATTGTATTTATGTTTTTTAATAATAATTATATAATATATAATATTACAATTTATATTGTATAATATAATTTGTGATCATATTAGAATTAGAACAAATACAATTTTTCAACAAAATACAATAATTTTCAACAAAATTGTTCATTTTAAAGCCAAAAAATTATCTACAAAACTGTTGCATTTTCAACCGAATAGTTTAATTTTCTGCTGAATTGTTGAGTCGTCAAACAAACTAGAATTGAGATTTCTCAATTCTAGAACAATTCCATTATTGGTTACAGGAAAATTTTTTTTATTGAAAATTGATCTTTTCTAGTTAATTTTTTTGTTGAGAATTCGTTTTTTTTTGTGTTAGAACATATTTTTTTTTATCTGAAAATTGTACTTTTCACTTTTTTTTGGTGAGAAATTTATCATTTATAAGTTGACAATTCAATTATTTATTAGAAAATCTATGTATTTTGTTGAAAATTCGTCATTTTGGACTTATTTATTTATTATTTCGACTTAAAATCTTATTAATTTCATTTGAAATATTAATTTCATTTGAAATATTAATTTTATTTGAAATATTAATTTTGTTTGAAATATTAATTTTATTTGAAATATTAATTTTATTTGAAATATTAATTTTATTTGAAAGAATTTTGTTCCTCAATTTATTCCTGCATTACTATAATTTTTTCGTGAAAAATAACCCTCTTTTCTGCTTAGTTTATGGACAACCCGAATCCCAGCTTCAAAAAGTTGGCTTTCAACAATTAAATAATTAAACAATTGCAGGAATTTCGTGTTATTTTGGATAGAAAATTTGTTTACTGTTAGTATAGGATCTTTGAATATTTATCTAGGATTATAAAGGGACTTAATACTTTTCAGAAGTGTTAATAATTTCGAAGGCTCGGTATTTTTGTTGACGAATTCCAGTAGCCTTACTTGTGTTTTTTTATTATGTAGAGTCACTTTACTTCTTCGGAACTTAATCTTATCTTTTAAAAGAAGTAGCTGGACGAACTGGTAACAGTCGGAAAGTTTTGAAAACCGGAAAATCGGGAAAATCAGGATTTTTCTCTCGAATATCAGGGTGTTCAGCTACCTTGAAAATCTGGAATTATTGTTGATTTTTTTTAACCTTAAAAAACCTGGATATCTCTTTTAATTTTTCACGAGAATCTTGAATTTAATTTTTTGGTCGCTTTTTAAAACAGTTATTTTATTTAAATACGAAAAGTAATTAAAATCTTTTAGTCTATAATGAAACATCTAATTCAGAAGAAATCGTGCTAGTTGCAAATTATAAAAATTATTAGTTGAAAGTTTCGATGTCACTTCAGTTTCAGAATTAAAATGAGCCATAGGTTACAAAATATTTTGGAAGATTTCAAAAGATTTCACAAAGGTTTTAAATAGTTCAATGATTTCAACGAGTACAAAAGATTTGGCAAAGATTTAAAAGATTTCACGGATTTTAAAGATTGAAACAGGCGTGTACACCACATTTAAAATATTTCACAAAAATTTCCCAAAGATTTCAAACATTTCATTAAGATTTCAAGGATTTTAAACATTTGGAAGCATTAGAAAAAAAAAAATTCCGAGGATTCCAAAAGATGAAAAAAAGAAGAATTTCAAAGATTTTAAACGATTTCAAATTATCTTAGAAGATTTTAAATATTTCAAACATTTCGAATGAATACTACAGATTTCAGAAAGATTAAAAAAATATTTCAAAAAATTTATGAGGATTTCAAAAGATTTTATAATATTTAAAAGGATTTTGAACATTTTGCAAAGATATTTAATAGGGCCTGCACATCCGATTTCAAAGATTTCACAACAGTTTCACAAAGATTTTAAAAGTTTCAAACGATTTAAAGGTTTCTAAGATGTAAAAACAGGGTGAAGTACACCTGATTTCAAAAATTTCAAAAGATTTCAAAAATTCCAAAAGATTTCAAAGATTTGAAACGATTTCAAAACATTCTAGAATATTTCAAAAGATTTCATTTCAAATTTCACAAAGATTTTAAAACTTTCAAAAGATTTCAAGGAATTTCAAATGAATACTAAAGATTTCATAAATATTTGAAAGATTTAATAAAAATTTCATAAAGATTTGAAAAAAATACAAGAATTTCAAAAATTTCAAAACGTTTCAAATATTTTAAACGATTTACAAATTTTGTTAAAGATTTTAAATATTTCAATGATTTCAAACGAATACAAAAGATTTCAGAAAGATTGCACAGATATTTCAAAGAATCATAAGGATTTCAAAAGATTTCAAGAATTTCAAAGATTTCAAAAGATTTTCACAAAGTTTTCAAATAATCCAGTGATTTTAAGCAAATACAAATGATTTGAGAACTATTTTACAAATATTTTAAAAAATTCATAAGGATTTCAAAAGATTTCAAAAAGGGTACAGTATACCAGATTTCAAAATTTCAAAAGATTTTACAAAGATTTCAAATATTCCAGTGATTTTAAACGAATACAAAAGATTTTACAAATATTTCAAAGAATTCATAAGGAGTTCAATATATTTAAATAATTGCAAATATTTCGAAAAGCGTACACACCAGATTACAAAAATTTCAAAGATTTTAAACTATTTCAAAATTTTTAAAGATTTAAAATATTTCAATGATTTCAAGCGAATGCAGAAGATTTTAGAAAGATTTCATAAATATTTAAAAGAATCCATAAGGATTTCAAAAGATTAAAACAATTTCAAAGATTTAAAAAAGGTTACACACCAGATTACAAAAATGTCAAACATCTCAAAGGTTTTAAACGATTTCAAATTTTTTTAAGAAAATTTCAAAATATTTCACAAAGAATTCAAATATTCCAGTGATTTCAAACAAATACAAATGATCTGAGATATTTCAAAAACATTTTAAAGAATTCATAAGAATTTCAAAAGATTTGAAAGATTTAAAAAAGGATACGATACACTAGAGTTCAAAGATCAACCTTGTCAAAATTTTTTTTTTATCAGCTTCATTATTTTAGTTCAAAATTAATTGCTAGTTGAAAATTCAACTATTTTGTTAAAAATTCGTTTTTTTTTAAATTTAAAATTAATTTTTTACATCAAAACATCACTTTTCCAATTTTTGTTGAAAATTCATCTTTTTGATTAGAAAATTTAACTTCTGGGTTGAAAGTTGAACTAATTTGTTTAAAATGTTTTTTTGTGGTTGAAGATTCATAATTTTAATTAGAAATTCATCTCTTGAGGTTGAAAATTAAATTACTTTGTTTGAAAATTCGTCTTTTTTAGTAGAAAATTAATATCTGTGGATTGAAAATTCAAATTGAAAATTAGTCTTTTTTGATCAAAAGTTTTCTACTTTGTGAAAAATTCATCACTGGTTGAAAATTCAACATTTTTGTTAAAATTGTTTTTTCAGTAACCGAAAAATTTTTCTTCGTAAAAAATCCACTACTTTTGTTATAAATTTATCTCTCTTGGTAGAAATTTGATATTTTTTAACTCAAAAATTAACTATTCCATTTTTGGCTAAAAATTGATTAATGTTTAAATTGATAATTCAAATACGTGGGTAAAAGTTAAACCACTTTATTAAAAGTTTATTTATTTTGTTATTTAAAGGCTTATCTGTTTAGTTGACAATTCAACTGTTTTATTAAAAATTCGTTTTTTTTTTGTAAATATAAAATTAATTTTGTACCTGAAAATGTATCTTTTCCAATTTCTTTTGAAAATTGATCTTTTTTAGTTCAAACTTCGTCTTCTTTGGTAGAGAACTAATTTTTACGGTTGAAGTTTCTTCTTTTTCAGTTAAAACTACAACTTTTTGGTTGAAAATGAACTTTTTTGTTGAAACTTCATCTTTTTGTCTAGAAAATTTAATTCCTGGGTTAAAAATTGAATTACTGTGTTAAAAATTTTTTTTTGGGCTGAAGATTTATCATTTAAATTGAAAATTTACCTCTTTGGTTAAAAATTACATCATTTTCTTGAAAATTCGCCGTTTTCATAGAAAATTTGTCTTATGGGCTGAAAATTGATCTTTTTTGGTGAAATGTTTACCTACTTTGTTAAAAATCCGTTTTATTGGTTGCAGCTTCATCATTTTAGTTGAAAATTTATCCATTCTGTTGAAAATTCGTTTTTTTTTTAATTTAAATTAATTTTTCACCTGGAAAAAAAATTTTCCAATTTTTGTTGAAAATTGATCTTTTTTAGTTCAAAATTTGTATTTTTTGGTAGAAAACTAATCTTTTTGGACGAAATTTCCTATTTTTGTTAAAAATTCATCTTCTTAATCAGAAAATGTAACTTTTGTGTTAAGAGTTAAATTAATTGTTTAAAAATGTTTTTTTTGTGGTTGAAGATTCATAATTTTAATTGAAAATTCAACTTTGGTTGAAAATTTAATGGCTTTGTCGAGAATTCGTCTTTTTGGTTGAAAATTAATATCTTCGGGCTGAAAATTCAAATGATTTGTAGAAAATTCGTCTTTTTTGTTAAAAATTCAACAATTTGGTTGAAAATTCCTCTATTTTGTTTGAAAATTCATTTTTTTTGGTAGAAATTTCGTCATTCTTACTGAAAATTTAACTTCCATATTTGTCTGAAAATTTATTTATTTTTAAATTGATGATTCTTCTACTTTGCGAAAAGTTGAACCACTTTATTAAAAATTTATTTATTTTGTTATTCAAGGGTTCATCTCTTTTGTTGTAAATTTAACTATTTTATTGAAAATTCGTTTTTTTTAAATTTTAAATTAATTTTTTACCTGTAACTTTTCCAATTTTTGTTGAAAATTGACTTTTTTTTAGTTAAAAATTTCTCTTTTTTGGTAGAAAACTAATCGTTTTGGTTGAAATTTCCTCTATTTCGGTTCAAACTGCCAACTTTTTGGCTGAAAATGAACTTTTTTGTTGAAAATTCATCTTTTTGGTTAGAAAATTTAACTATGGGTTAAAAATTGAACTACTTTGTTAAAAATTATTATTTTTTGGTTGAAGATTACTTTGAATTGAAAATTCACCTCTCTGTTTGAAAATTACATTATTTTTTTGAAAAGTGGTCTTTTTGGGTAAAAGTTTATCTACTTTATTAAGAATTCATTTTCTTGGTTGCCGTTTCATCATTTTTGTTGAAAATTCATCTATTTTGTTGAAAATTCATCTATTTTGTTGAAAATTGAACTATTTTGTTGAAATTTCTTTTATAATTTAAAACTAACTTTTTTACCTGAAAATGTAACTTTTCTCACTTTTGTTGAAAGATTATAATTTCTAGTTAACAATCCGTCTTTTTTGGTAGAAAACTAATCTTTTCGGTCGAAATTTTCTCTTTTTTGCTGAAAATCCATTTTTTTTAGTAGAAAATTTAACTTCTGGGTTAAAAGTTAAACTAATTTTTTTTAAATGATTTTTTTTCGACGAAAATTCATAATTTTGATTGAAAATTCATCTTTTTCGTCGAAAATCAAATCACTTTGCTAAAAATGCATCTTTTTGGTAGAAAATTAATACCTGCTGGTTGAAAATTCAAATGTTTTGTAGAAAATCCCGTCTTCTAGGTTGAAAATTTACCTTTTTTTAATAAAAGTTTGTCTACTTTGTTAAAAATTCATTTTCTTGGTTGCAGATTTATCGTTAATTTGTCGCTGGTTGAAAATTTAACTATTTTTTGGAAAATTCAGCCATTTTGTGGAAAATTCTTTTTTTTTTTGTCTGAAATATCAACTTTTAATTTTTCGTTAAGAATTCATCTTATTGAAAATTCAACTTTGTGTGTTCAAAATTCAGTTGTTTTGTTAAAGTCCTTTTGGATTTAAAATCCGCTGTTTTTTTCTTTTTTGTTAAAAATTAAACTCTTCTTTTAAAGATTCAATTATTTCGTTGAAAATGCGACTGCAAACAATCATTGGATTTTAAAAAAATCATAAGATTGTCGTTAAAGTTAAAAACTATGTTTCGTGAAAATTATTTTTTTTACTGCAAAAAAGGTACCTGGAAAAATTAATTTGTTTGTTCTCGAAAACCTGAAAAAATCAAGCATTTTTATTTTTTATTTTTTAAGACACGCTAGACACTCTGATTGTCTTTTTAATTTAAAAGATTTTTTTTTGTAGAAATATCGCATCTTTTTTGGCTAAAAATGCAACTGTTTTTTTTAATTTCAATTATTTTCTTTTTTGAAAATTTGTTTGTTTTTTTTAATTTAAAAATTCACCTGTTTTAGTAAAAATTTTCCTTTTTCTTGTGCAAGAATGCAACCGTTTGATTGAAAATTTAACAATCTTGTTAAAAACTCATTTTTTTTTGTTCAAAATTCGACTATTTAGCAGAAAATTAACTTATTGTTCACAATTCTTATTTTGGTGTTAAAAGTGAACTGGAATCTTCTTTAGATGATAATTTAACTCATTTTTTGAACTTTTTTCTTAACTAATCTGTTTTGGAAGAAATTTTATCTTTCTTGAATAAAAATGCAACTGTTTGGTTAAACATTAAACAATTTTGTTGAAAAGTCGTACTATTGGTTGAAAAGTCTGATGTTTTCTTACAAATTTAACTATTTCGTAGATAATTTACTTTTTGGTTAAATTCAATCTTTTGGTGTTGAAAAATAAACTTAAATATTTTCTGGATGAAAGTTCAACTTAGAAAAAATTTGTAGTTTTTTATTAAAAATTCATCTTTTTGGATTAAAAATACAATTTTTTTCGTAGAAACTTATTTTTTGTTAAAAAATGCATATAAATTTAGAATTTCATCTGTTTTAAGATAAGTTTCATCATTCTTGGATGAAAATGCAACTATTTGGTTGAAAATTAAACTATTTGGTTAAAAAGTCATACTTTTAGTTGGGAATTCTACTGTTTTGCTGAAAATTTAACTATTTTGTAGAAAATTTACTTTTTGTTTAAAATTTATATTTTGATGTTGAAAAATGAACTAAAATCTTTTCTGGATGAAAGTTTAACTTTAAAAAAAATTGTCGTTTTTTATTAAAAATTCATCTTTTTGGATTGAAAATTCAATTTTGTTTGTACAAACTTTTTTTTTTGTTAAAAAATTCATATTTTGATCTTGACAAGTCATCTAGAATCTTTTTTAAGAGAAAATTTAATTATCTTTTTTTAAATTTATCTTTTTGATTAAAAAATTCATCTGCTTTGGTAGAAATTTCTTTTTTTTTTCATAAAAATGTAACTTTTTGGTTAAAAATTATTCTTCTTTGCTTGAGTATTCAACTATTTTGTTTATATTATGTTATTGACATTTTTAGTTGAAACTATTGGGTAGAGAATTCAACAATTTTGTTAAAAAGTCCTTCTTTTTGGGTGAAAATTCGTCTTTTTGGATTGAAAATTCAATCTTTTTCACAAAAACTTATTTCTTGGTTAAAAATTCATGTTTTTGATCGTGAAAAGTGAATTGGAATCTTTTTTGGATGAAAGTTCAACTATTAAGAAAAATTTTTTTTTGCATTAAAATTTCTCTGCTTTAAGAGAAATTTCATCTTTTTTGGATAAAAATGCAACTATTGTGTAGAGAATTTAACAATTTTGCTAAAAATTCATTCTTTTTGTGTAAAAATTCGTCTTTTTGGATTGAGAATTCAATTTTTTTGCAAAAACTTATTTCTTGGTTAAAAATTCAATTTTTTCGCAAAAACTTATTTCTTGGTTAAAAATTCGTGTATTGATCATGAAAAGTCAACTGAAATCTTTTTTGGATGAAAGTTCAACTATTTCAAATTTTTTTAAAATCAAAATTCCTCTGTTTTAACAGAAATTTAATCTTTTTTGGATAAAAATGCAACTATTGGGTAGAGAATTCAACAATTTTGTTAAAAAGTCATCCTTTTTGGGTAAAAATTAATCTTTTTGGATTGAAAATTCAATTTTATGCAAAAACTTATTTCTTGTTCAAAAATTCATGTTTTGATCGTGAAAAGTCAACTGGAATCTTTTTTGGATGAAAATTTAACTATTTAAAAAAAAATTATTTTTTTAAATCAAAATTCCTCTGTTTTTAGAGAAATTTCATCTTTTTTGGATAAAAATGCAACTATTGTCCAGAGAATTTAACAATTTTTTTAAGAAGTCATCCTTTTTGGGTGGAAATTTCTCTTTCTGGATTGAAAATTCAATTTTTTTCGCAAAAACTTATTTCTTTGTTAAAAATTCATGTTTTGATCGTGAAAAGTCAACTAAAATCTTTTTTAACAGAAAATTTAATTATTTGTTTTCTAATTTATCTTTCTGATTTAAAAATTCATCTGCTTTGGTAGAAATTTATTTTTTTTTAAATAAAAATGCACCTTTTTGGTTAAAAATTATTCTTCTTTGCTTGAGTATTTAACTATTTTGTTTATATTATATTATTGATATTCTTAGTTGAGAACTCATTTCTTTGGTTAAAAGTTTAACAATTTTGTTAAAAATTAATCTTTTTGAAATGAAAATTCAACTACTGGGGTAAAAGTCAAACTACATTATAAAAAATTTATTTTTTTGATTGAAGGCTTATGTATTTGGTTGAAAATTCAACTGTTTAGTGGGAAAGTCTTTTTTTTTTAATTAATTTTTAACTAAAAATTTATCTTCTACATTTTTTTAAGATTTATTTTTTTTTAAATTGAAAATTCTCCTTTTTTAGTAAAAAAAATATATTTTTGTTTTGAAATTTCATTTTTGTTGGGTAAAAGTGCATCACTTTTTTGGAAAAATAATTTTTTGCTAAAGTTATATTTTTTGTTCAAAAATTCAATTTTTGTAGAGAAAATTCGTCTTTTGGCTTGAAGGTTCAGCGATTTAGATAAAATTTTCTTTCTCAAGCAAGAAATCTTTATTTGTTGAAAATTCGTCTTTTTAGTTTAAAAATTCTTTTTTTTTTGTATCAATTTCATCTTTTTTGATTGAAATGTAAGCTTTGACACTTTTTGTTGGGAATTTATCTTTGTAGGTTGAAAATTCAACTATTATGTTAAAAATTTAATTATTTTGTTTAAAAATCAAGTATTTTGTTAAGCCATCTTTTGTAGTAGAAAAGACATTTTTTTTTGTTTAAAATAAATTAATAAATTTTGAAATTTTAAATTTGTATTTAAAATAGTATTTTTTTCGTTTATAAAATATTCTATGTGAAAAGTATTTTAAGATTAAAATGCTGATATTTGAATATTAATCATCATGAAAAATGAATAATTAGTTAGGAAAAATCAGGGAATT
>JAUELO010097445.1:0-17926 GCA_032357855.1 Amphibolips quercusostensackenii | reverse complement strand
GTAAACATCTTTGATAAGCGTTAACTTCTACTAAAAAGAATTCACAAATATTTGCTGAAAGATTTCAAAAATATTACAAAGATTTTATAAGCTTCCAAAGCTTTGCTTAACTCAAACTAAAGTTATTTCACAAAGTTTTAAAAAATTCATAAAGATCCAAATCGCTGCCTAAAATGTCTACACATTAAAAACCGAAATGAAAGAGTGAAAAAGTGAAAGGGCAAAATGAAAAAAAAAATTATGGTTTTGACAAATTACTAGTTATATGTTCGATCTACATAATAAGATATTATTACATTCCAAATGTTTTTGATTTAATATGTTTATCTGCACTAACGGTTTTACAACTAGAAAAATCTTAAATGGTTTCATTTTTAACTCCTGAATTCTAATATTACAAAACATCTAATTTTGAATTAAAAGAATGAAACAATTTGTTTGAGGCCCATAGAAAATTTAAAATTATTTTTTACTTGAAAAAATAAGTTTTAAAAAAAAATTGAAAAATACTCCTGAAATAATGAAAAAATAATCTAGAATACTTCAAAATAACTTTTTCAATTTTGCAGAATTAAAAAAAAATTTTTTTAATTTATATCATTTTTAAAATAAAAATTTTTGAAAGAAATCCTGGGAATTTTGTAATTTTCTATGTTTAAAAATTTATTTTATGGAAATATTTAGAAAGATTTGAAAACATTTGAGAAATTGACGAAATAAAAAAAAATAATATTTAAGATTTGAAGACAATTTTTTCAATTTTGTAGCATTTTTTAATGCTAAAAAATAAAAATCATTTCAAAATATGTTTGAAAGTTTATAAATAATTTTAAAAATATTTCAAAATTAAAAATTATTTCAAAACAATGAAATATAATTGCTTTCGAGCTTTTCCGGGATTTTAAAAGCTTTCAATATAATAAATAAATTTTCCTATGATTTCTAGAAAAAAATCTGTATGATTTTTTATTTTGAAAAATTATTTTGTAAAGAAAAGTTAAAAAGGATTTCAAAACATATTATCAGATATCTAAAAATAAAACGATAAAAAAATCCTAAAAAAGAAAAATCTCTACACTTTAAAGTTCCCGAAAAAGAAAATATTCGAATAAAAAATTCCAGAAATTATGAAATTGACGACAATTTGAAATTCCCAAATTGAAAGCTCTCTGGATAATTAAGTTCCGCACAGTTTAGGAAATGACGGAATTAAAATATTTCTCAATCCAAATGATTAAAAAATTATTTAAATAATAAGTAAATGAGAAATATATTCATCAAATAACAGTATTTTATCCTTTAACAAATTTTTAATTGATCAGATTGGGAAATTTTATAAGTAGGGAATGTCCTTGTGTTAGTAATTTTACATTTTTGGATACTTATCGAAAACAATCTGGAAGATTTAAAGGCAATTTTTTTCATTTTGAAAGATTATTTTCGATTGTAGAACTAATGAAGTACGACTGAAAAAACTTGAAAAATATAATTTCCAACACTGTAAAATTCCTGAATAACAAAATTCCAGAATAATAAAATTAACGAATAATAAAATCCCTCAATTGAAAAATTCCCTGAAAATAAAATTTTCTGATCATGGAATTCCTAAATCGAAAAATTTACGAATAATACACTCCCTGAACAGTTTACAATATTACCGAATTGAAACATTCCCGACAACTTTTAAAAATACTGAATTTAAACATTTCTGAATAATAAAATTTCCTACAGAAAAATACCGAATGATAAAATCTCCGAACTAGAAAATTTCCGAATTTAAACAATTATTTTTTTTCATTTTCTATTTTGGATATTTTATAAGTTGGACATTTTCTATAGGGGATTTTCAAATCAGGTAATAATATAAACTGTCCGGAATTTCCTAATTCGGTAATGCTATAAACTGTTCGGGAATTTCATTATTCGGAAATGTTATTTTTCGAGAATTTGACATTGTCGGGAATGAAATTTTTCAGAGTTTTTCATTCATGCCAATAATTAAAGGAGGGTTTTAAAAATATGTAGGTATTTTCAAATAGATTGTAAATATTTTCAAAACTTTAGTGAATTCCAAAAATTCATGAAATATTTTAGAATTTCTCACAAGCTTCTGAAAGTCCTAAATATCTTTTCTACTGAATCGAATTGTTCATAAAATTTAGTAAAATCCTGTAAAACTAAAAATTTTGTTTTCGATAAATTTATAGATTCTTCTCCACCGTATTTCAAATTATCAAGAAACCTAAAAAAATAAGATGTGTTGTTGGAGGTTATGTAGTGCGATCCGGGATCATATGACTTAGTCTAATGACAAAAATTTCACAATGCTGTCTGCTCTTTGTTTCAATAAAGCTAAAAATTTGACACAATCACGATTTTCAAATAAACTTTCCTGATCGCCACATTTTAATGACTTTATTTTAATTAAGCCCTAAATAAATTATTATATGTGCACCCAGGAACTCCTAGTTCTTTTCCAGTTTCAAATTTAAGAATAAAAATATTTCCAAAAATCGAATTTGTCATTTTCTACTAATATTTCGTAGCGCAGTTCTCTCATATCCAATCAGTAGAATTTCGGCAGTAATTATTGAGATTTGGCTAATTTAGATTTAGAGAGAAAATGAAAAAATGTTATTGGATTTAAGAAAATAATTCTCTTGGTTTAAAAAAATGAGACCAGTAAAGTATTCCATAAATTTCAGCCAGTAATTTATTCAAATAAAAAAAAAAGATTTTTCTTAAAGACACAAATATTATCAAACAAATCATTTCTTTAATTCAAAGAAGGACATTAATGTAATTAATTTTAAAAACAAGTTTATTTAAAGGTACTTTCACTTTAAATTAAAAAAGGACGATTTCTTAGATTGAAACATATAGCTTTTCTCTAAGCATGCCAACTGTCGCATTAAAAAAAATATTTTTGTGGTTTTTAATAAACTCATATAACAAATCATATCAGCATATGCTTACAGTTTGAAGAAAAATTCTCGCGCAACAGATTTTTATCCATCTATGACATTATATTTTCCAAGGCTTAACTCATGATAGTTTGATCATTCATACCCAACTTGTTTTAATTGTCAACACTTTCAATCTGATAAAAAACTGTTTCTTACACCAAAGATTTAATAAGTCCAATAGTTTTTTTTTTCAAACACATTCTATTTCAAATTGTTATATTCGAAATGTTTTCGACTTAAAATGGATCAAAAATAAATTCATTTATTTTAATAGGGCACGCTAAAATGATTTAATTTTAAAGCCTTTCAGAACTTAAATCCAAAAACTTTCAAACGGGAATTATTTAATAAAATGCACTTTATTCAAATTTCTGTAATTGTAAAAGCTTTCAATTGCATTATTATTTAATTTTGGACCACTTAAGCCTAATATATCTCATCGATTAAGGCTCTGAATTTGCGTCAGTACGACTGAATTTAAAATAGAACTTTTTTTATATTAGAGGATTCCCGGAATCGACAATTGCTTAACTTCGAACGCTTCTATTTGTAAAATATATAATTTATAAATTTCATCTAATGAGATATCATTAAATTTGTAAGGTTTTTGGTCTGATATGTTTATGCGCATTATTGGTTATAAATTAAATCGAAATTAAAATGTTACCATTTTTAAACTTTTGAATTTTAACATTTTAAAACATCATTTCAAGTTGAACAGGGCAAAAAAATTTGTTAGAGGTCTCTCAAAAACTTTTAATGATTTTTTATCTTAAAAAATTCATTTCAAGGAAAAACTGAAAAAAATTCATAAAATTATTAAAAAAGAATCGGGAAGATTTAAAAGCAATTTCTTAAATTTTGCAGAATTAAAAATAAAAGCCAAGACTTAACATCGGGACATTTCGTACATTAATGTATGCTTATAACATTGTCGAGGCTAAATGGACGGACTTAACAATGGTAAGTGGGAGCTGGAGAAGAGAACGGGTCGCGGCTTATGTCCGGACGCATAGGCGCTACTTAAAAAAAATAGGAAAAATTCTAATAAATTTATAAGATATTTTGAAGTTTTAAAAATTTTTTATAATTAATTAAAAAGCTTGAAAGATTTAAAAATTTTTTTAAAAAATTGTAGTTTTTTTACAAATTTCAAGCAGAAATTTTAGACCTTTGTAAGGATTTGGAAAGGTTTCAAAATAATAATAAAAATGATGTGATATTTCTGAAAAATTTGAGCGATTTTTTCTGTTAAAAAAGCGATTTCAACTAATAATCAAAACTTTCAAAACGCTTCAGAAGATTTACGAAATCGTCAAAAAAGCATCTGGAAAATTCTTAGGCAATTTTTGTAAACTTTTTTTGATTTTTACAGATTTAGAACAAAAAATTAAAAACTTTCTAAGAACTTTCCTAGGCTTCAAGAGAATTACCAAATTTTCTTAAGATTCCTAAAAAACTTTAAAATGACTTCTATTTTCATTTTTTTAAGAATATTTTAAAATATCTCAAAACATTTCAAAAGATTTTCCAAATTGTTAAAAAAGAATCTTCGAGATTTTAAAGTAAACGACGAAGAATCGAAAAAACTAAAATTCTCGGCAGTTTCAAATTCCCAAAAAATAAAATACTCGTAATAGAAAATTCCGGAAATTATACAATTGCCAACAATTCAAACTTTACAAATGGAAACATTTCTGAATAATAAAGTTTATGGAAGTTTATAATATAAATAAATTTTGAAATACCCAGATAAAAAAAATAAAAATTGTTAAAATAATAAACAAAGAATTTTTTGTGTAATTTGAGTAAGTTTAAAGATATATATTGATTTTTGAATATTTGAAGAGATTACAAATATTTTAAACTTGGAAAGATTTTCAAGAACGACTAAAAAATCCCGAAAAATAAAATTCGCGAAACTGTAAAATTCCTAGATCTGGGAAATTTCCAAATAATAAAATATATAAAGAAACAAGTTTTTTACAAATAAAAAAAAATTGATGCTATATAATTTAAATTGTAATAATTCAATTGTTTTTATAAATAAAAATAATTTTCAATGGTGTCATATTAGGAATTTGAAAATCCAGTAATATTTTAGACTGTCGAGAATTACATTATTCGGAAATTTTTCAATTCGATAATATTATAAACTGCTTGCGCATTTTATTATTTGTGAATTTTTTAATTCAGGAATTTTATTATTCGGGAATTTCTCAGTTTCGGAAATTTTATGCTTCGTATTTTTTAGTCTCTCCATTTTAAAAAATCTATAAAATATTTTTGAATTATCGCGAACTTCTGAAAATCCTGAATATCTTTTATACTGACTCAAATTTTTCATAAAGTTGGTAAATTTCTGTAAAATCAAAAAATGTTCTTTAAAATAATCTAGATTTTGGTCGATGCATTTGCAATTTTTAAGAACCTTCTTGAATTTCCTCGAAAATCTTAGGAAAATTATATTTATATAACTTTGGAAACAAACTGATATTCCTTATTTTCCTGCTCTCAGATTTTAAAATCTAATTTTAGCTCAAGTTAGATGTTCTAAAACTTCAAAAAAGAAAATAATAATTTTAAATTTTTATTTTGTAATAAAACTTATTTTTCCCCACTAATAAAAAAACATTACGCGCGCGATTGATGATGCTCGTTACAGTTAATAATATAAGGCGAAATAGAGTAAGTACGTAAATACAGTCAAAATTGAACAGTTGGGCCCTTGCTTATTGCCTTTCGAGAATTGACGTCGCACCGCAGTCTAGAATAAGATGAGGCGTGGGGCAAGAAGGAGAGGTCATTCGTGGTCAGCCAAGCGTGAAAAAACAGAAGCGTAGCAATAAAGCGCTTTACCTTAACTTCTTCGCTATGTAACTGCATCACAAGGTTTTGTCAAAGTTGACTCTCAATCGGGAAAAGCACACGTTTTTATATCGAACAAGTTCGATAGCGAAACCACATTGACCAGCAGTGAGGCTTCGAAGCAAACTAAAGCCAATCGGACTGGTCAGATTATTTCGTGACATGATTCAGTAAACTAATTTCGTGCCGTCGAATATGCTTTCGTAGTACCTCTTTGACCTTGACAACAGCGCCACTCGACACTCAAACTCTTGTGTATTTTAAGTTCATCAAGTTATTGATGCAATTTTGATGAAAAAGAGCAGTCAATATCAATTCGTTTTAATGAAAAATGTTATACTACGGTACTTTTGTTGTACTTTGTACAAAAATTATAAAGCTGGGAAAATTATGGGGCGTGACAGAATTTACCCCTTCCCTTTCCCAGCTCAAAAAATTACCATTTCAAATGCAAAATTCAATTTGTCTGAATGTTTGTTGTATTTAAAAAATTGGTTGCATTATTTTGTAATTTTCTATTTTTTTGTAAATTTCTATTCTTAAATTGATCAAGATGAAAACTTTAGTTTGCCTATTATTTAAAAAATCAATATCAGGTCAATCAATATTATCGTTAATATTAGGTAAACGAATTGAAACTAAACACTTTTTTGACAATTAGCCATAGAATACGAATTAGAACTTTCTTTCTTTAGGAAAACTTAAAAATATATCAAAGCATTAAAAAAAATTTCTGAAAATGAGACAACTGGAGAATCCTAAAAACTAAAGTTTTCGACAGTGTAAAATTTAAAAAAAAAGAGAATATTCGAAATAAGAAATCCTTGAAATTATACAATTGTCGAAAATATAAAATTTTTAAATAATAAGATTTCTGAATAATCAGGTTCCTGAAAGTTTATAAAATGACTGAACTTTAAAATCCCCTTATTAAAATAAATTTTTTACTTGTTAAAATGATGAACAAAGAATTTTTTAAATAATTTAAGTCGGTTTAAAGATATTAAAATTTTTTTTTAATTTTGAGAGATTACAAATATTTTGAACTTTAAAAGATTTCCGGGAACGACAGAAAAATCCCTAAAAATAAAATTCCCGATTTGAAGAATTTCCGAATAAAAAAATTTCCGAATTGTAAAATTACTGAGTAACGGGATTTTCGAATTGTAAAATTCCCGCATAATGAAATTCGCAAATAGTTTATAATGTTACCGAATTGAATATTTCCCTCATAATATAATTCTCGACATAAAATTGACGAATTATAAAATTCCTGAATCAAAAAAACTAAAAATCTTTCTATTTATAAAATAAATTAAATTACTACGATTAAAATTATAATAATCTTTTTTAATAATAAAAGAGATTTTTTGATTTTTTTTCATAATTCATTTATTATTTAAGAATTTTATAATTAGAAAATTTTATTATATACAAAAATAAATTTTTTATAAATAAATTTCTTTTTTGAATGTAATATAATTCTAATTGTAATAATTTAACTATTTGTATAAATAAAAAGCATTTTTAATAATGAAAATTGGTGAATTTTAAAAATTTGTTATATTATAGACTGTCAAGAATTTTATTATTCAAAAATTTCTTAATTCGTATCATTATAAACTGCTCGCGCAAATTACTGTTGGGGAATTTTCCAATTCTAGAATGTTATTATTTATAACTTGTATTATTCGGGAATCCCACGGTTTCGGGAATTTGATTTCTCGCGATTTTTTAATCACCCCGGTTTCCAAAATCTTTTATAATATTTCTGCATTTCTCGCAAGCTTACGAAAGTCCTAAATACCTTTAATGCTCACTTAAATTTTTCATAAGAATTATTAAATACTGTAAAATAGAAAAAATATTTCAAAATTTTTTACGTTCTTTTTCGATATATTTGCAATCCTTAAGAAAATTTTTTGAATTTTCTCAAGAGTCTTAGGAATATTATATATATATATATATATATATATATATATATATGTATCATTTTGTAAACAAACTGATAATACTTATTTTCCTGCTCTCATATTTCAAAATCTAATTTTAGATCGAAGTTAAAAGTTTAAAAACTTCAAACAAACGTTTAGTTATTTCAAATTTCTATGTTGTATTAAAACTTATTTTTCCGCTTTAATTAAAAAACATCACGCGCACGAATGATAATGTTCGTTAGAGTAAATAATGTAACGTGAATTAGAGTATGTCAATATTTTTTGCTTTTCCATTTTAAAGACGGATCTTTGAAATATGCTGTGTTTATGAAGGTTACATTCTTCTCCATCTCTTGCATTATTTAAGTAAATATTGTACATATGATAAAAATTTAGTATAAAAAAGTAACTTCCCAGACTCAGATGAAAAACTTCTGGTTCCTATTTGTTGATCATGAAGTGTGCAATCTTTTGCTTATTGGCTTTCTCTGCCTTCAAAGTGAGTGACTCACCATTGTTGATTACTTATCATATTCTAGTATAACCCAGTTAAGTTCCTAGAATATAAAAATTCACCTGACCAACTCTCTTCAAATTTACACACCCCATTTTATCTACACATTGAGATCAATTTAACATTTTCACTCTGTCACTTTATTTTTAAAACAAGAAACTTTAACTTATATTTATATATTTTTATAATATTAAATAAGTATATGCATTTTCTGTAAGTTCAAGAAATAATTCGGTGAGATTATACTTTAATCTTTTTGAGTTTAGCGTGGTGTGCTCCCAAAATGCATTACATCTTTCTAAATTTCCATGCATGTCGCCTGAAAATTGATTTGTATCCTCCAAAAAACAAATGCATTTTTTTTATTATGCGTACTTTTTTCATACATAAATTACGTCTTAAACTTTAGTAGTCTTATGACGCCTCAAACTAAAATTAAAAACAAAACTTTTTTTTGTGGGTTCGAACAAATTTTCGGGCAGTATGAATGGAAGTATGAATGGAAATTAAAAAAAAATGGACCACACTAATAGAGCTTTTCTTCCTTGATTTTTCTGTAACTAAACATATACATATACTATATATTTTGTCCTATTCAATTATTAGTTTTTATCTTTGCAGACTGCTTCCGCAGATAAACAAAATGACCAAGACGTTTTGTCAAACTACATAGCTGATACTCGATTGCTTGATGTTTATGATAAAGTGTATAAGGACATTTTGGTCAGTTCACAGAAAAATTAAATTTATAGATATTTGTTAAATTAAAAAAATATATATGTTATTATTCTGTTTATTTTCCTCATCAGGCTGCAGTAGACGCTGAAAAAATAACAACAATAAAGAATGATGAAGTATTTTACAAATGTTGGGTAGGTCATAATAATTATCAACTATACCTTACAAGTTACCAAACCAAACTTGACACATGCGAACAGTGTCATAATAAACACAAGAAAAATATCAAGGTAATTAAAAAACATCATTATTTATAATTTATTTTTAAGCCATTATATGCTCTTTTCTAGTACAGTCTTATGTATTTATTAATTTGATGTTAACCATAAGCAGTTACAAAACCAGTTTCGCATTAAATGTCAATGAAAAAAGCATCGAAAGTTGCCAGTCTTTTAAAAATATTGCGTTTTCGACAAAATTTAAATTAAAATTGCTAAATAGTGATAGTTGAATTTTTTTTATTTCGCTTTATAAAACTTAATTCTATCAAATTAGAAAGACCTATAATTTTCAATATTCGATTCAATGTCAAAAAGGTAATTAAAATTATATTGTGTAAGAACAAAATTCCAAATTTTATAGCAGTTACAAGCACACAATCAATATTTAAAAGACGTGTTTGATTTATATGAAAAAGCTTAACATAAATATAAAAAAATTACTCTTTTTTGTTTAAAGTCTGCTAAAAACTGCTGTACAAAACTCGTTGATGAACTGAAAAAAGAAGGAAAATCATATCTTGATCAGAGTAACTCATGCGTTACAAAATGCGCTGAATCTCCAGCCAACTGCCGTAAGGAGATCAAAGAACAATATGCCATCTTCGACAAGAAGGTTGATGATGAAATTAAAAAGGACAAAAATGTATAAAGTACAACTGCAATTGTTATAAAATCAATAAACAATTTGATCAATTAAATTAACGAAATTGACATTCCTTTCAATCTCTCTCTGTTGAAAAATTTACCCTGTTGCGTCATCTACGTCGACACAGAGTTTTTACATATGTAGAATAATAAGCGAAGTGTTGTAAAATCTCTTGATTCTTAAAAGTCTTTTATCATATCCTGAATCTCAGTACAAATTTTTATAAAAATAAATAGTTAGTGACATAACAAATTACTTTCAAAATTCAGTAATAATAGTTCGGAAAATGAAAATTAAAGACAAATGGTAGAAACTGATGAGAAAAACGTTAAAAGTGATCAGTATATGTATCGCAAACTGCCACCTAAGACAGAGTAATGTGTAAACATCTTCAATAAGCGTTAACTTCTGCGAAAAAGATTTCACAAATATTTACAAAGATTATAAAAATTTCACAAAGATTTAAAAATCTTTCAAAGCATTTTTAAGTTAAACTACAGTTATTTCACAAAGTTTTGAAAAATTTCATAAAGATCCATTTCGCTATCTAAAATGTCTACACGTCAAAATCGAATTGAAAAAGTGAAAGGACGAAATTTAGAAAAATGTATGGTTGTAACAAATTACTGGTTACATGTTCCATCAATTTAATGAGATATTATTAAATTTGGAATGTTTTTGTTTTAATATGTTTATCCGCATTAACGGTCTTAAATTAAAACAAAAATTAAACGCTAATTTAAAAAAATTTTAAAAATTCATGGTAAATTATCGATAACTTTGATAAGGCTTCTGTTGGACGCATAAATCGTGGTTCAAAATTGGGGTTGAATGACTTTAGATTTCCATTACTTCTTAAGGTATGTTGGGTTTCTAGCTTGCAGGGGGCAAGAAGGCACCCCTGTGACTGGTTACAGAAATAATTTTGGACAAACCCCTGTCCCTTCCCAACGTCTCGCCGGGGCGGGGGCAGGAAGGCACCCCTGTAACTGGTCACATAAATAGTACCAATAAGGACATTACTTTAACTACAAAATACGCTGCAAGAGAAAATTATAATCCCGCATATTTTACGGAAATCAGTTTTTGAACTCCTTGGAATAATTCTTGAATTTCTTGGTATCAAGCATAATTTTTTTGGGATTCTTTAGAATTCAAGCGCGAGTTTCGTACATATTCGCTGTCATTTCCAGGTGGTTTTAGAGGAAGGGAATACAGATATATGCAGATGAAAGATAACCTCCACCTGTTTGAAGATCTCCCATTAATTTTCTATTATTTGACCTATTTCTCCAATCATTAATTTTGTAACTCATTGCAATTATTGTAGAATTATTTGTAATTCATCATAAATCGTTTGAAATCCATAATAAACTTTAGGGAATCCTATTTAGTACACGATAAAATATACGGGACGAGAAAATTAAAATCCACCTTTTTTGCCAAAACAGATTACCCGACCAAAATTAAATAGTGCCATTTTTAAACTTTAAAATTTTAATACTTAAAAAAATCTAATTTCAAGTTCAAAAAAACAAAACCATTTTTGTTGAGGTCTCTAGGGAAACTTAGAATGAATTTTTATTTGAAAAAATTAATTTTCAAAGTAAATTCAAAAAAATTCCGAAATAGATGAAAAATAGTGTAGAAGATTGCAAAATAATTTTTTCAATGTAGCAGGATTAAAAAAAATTACAAAAAATTTTAATCATTTTTAAAATAAAAAAATTCGGGAAGATTTCAAAAAATTTAAAAGAAATTATAAACTTTTGTAGATTTTGACATGAAATTTTTGAGCTTTCGAAGGATTTCAAAAGGTGTCAATAGAACAATGAAATTTTTTAAGATTTTCGGTAGTTTGAGGTAATTTTTTTTTCTTTGAAAAATTGGTTGTGAGGAAATATTTAGAAAGATGTTACGTTTGAGAAATTTACGAAATGTTCAAAAAAGAATCTTTAAAATTTCAAGGTAATTTTTTTAATTTTGCATCATTTCTTTTAATTTGAAGAAGAACAAAAATCATTTAAAAATATACTTAGAAGTTCATGATTGATTTAAATAATAGATTAAAATTATGTCAAAAATATTGAAAATAAATGCTTTTGGGCTTTTTTGGGAGCTTAGAAGGTTTCAATATAATAAACAAATTTTCTTATGATTTCTGGAAAAATTGCTTATGATTTTTTATATTAAGAAATTACTATCTAAACAAAAGTTAAAAAGGTTTCAAAACATATTAACAGATATGTAAAAATAGAGCGATTAAAGAATTCCGAAAAAGAACAATATTGTCACTGTAAAGTTACCGAAAAAGAAAATATTTGAATAGAAAATTGCAGAAATTATTAAATTGACGATAATTTAAAATTTCCAAAATCGGAGATTTCTAAATATTTAAGTTCTGGTCAGCTTATGAAATGTCGAAATTAATATACGTCTTAATCCAAAAAATTATAAATATTTTTAAATAATAAGTAAATAAAAAATATGTGCATTAAATAAAAGTATTTTATTATGTCTCTTTTTTTAAGTGTCTCCGTGTTGGGAATTTTACGATTTTTGATACTTTATAATGTAAAAAAAAAATCTTAAAAATTTTAGAACAATTTTTTTTCATTTTGGATGATTATTAAAAATTAGAGGAATAATTCGGAAGGACTAGAAAATCTTGAAGAATAAAATTCCCGACACTGTAAAATTCCCGGATAACAAAATTCCAGAGGAACAAAATTAACAAAAATTAAAATTTCCTAATTGTGAAATTTCCGAAAAATAAAATTCACGAATAATAAAATTTCCTGATAATAAAATTTTCTAGAAATAAAATTCCCGAAGTGGAAAATTCACAAATAATAAAACCCTGAACAGTTTCTTATATCACCGAATAGAAAAATTCTCGACAGTTTACAATGTTACTGAACACAAAAGTTTTAAAATTACAAATTTTTTTGCAGAAAATTGCCAAATTAAGAAATATCCAAATTAAAAAATTCCTGCATTTGAAGAATTAATTATTTATTTATTTTCTAGTTTGGGTATTGTATGATTCGGCCATTTTCTGTAGGGGATTTTTAAATCAGGTAATATTATAAACTTTTGGTAATTTTTCTATTGAGTAATGTTATTTTTAAATAGATTACAAATATTCTAGAAACTTGAATGATTCCCGAAAATCTATCAAATATTTCACAACTTCTTACAAACTTCTGAAAGTCCTCAATATCTTTTATACTGATTCGAATTGTCCATAAAATTTAGTAAAATCATGTGAAACTAAAACTTTTTTTCAACAATTTCTAAATTCTTTATCGACATATTTTAAATCTTCAAAAAACCTTTTGAATTTTGACAATTATTTCAGGAAAATTACATTTACATAACTTTAAAAAAACCTATAGTACTCATCACCTTGCTCTTACATCTCATAATCTGATTTTATCTCGAAGCTAGGCGTTCAAGACCTTTAAAAAAGAAAACGGTTATTAAAATTTTTATTTTGTAATGAAAATTATTTTTCCTCATAAATCGAAATTATCAGGTGCGCGATTGGTAAGTCTGGTTACAGTAAATAATGTGAGGTAGAAACAGATTTAGTGTGTAAATAATTCTTGTTTTTCCATTTTGAAACAGGAAGTTCTAAATATGCTGTGTTGGTGTCGGTTACTTAGTTTGAAAGTATTACATTATTTCTTTTTTTATTTTCATTATTTTATTATTATTTTTATATTTTTTCATTGATTTTATTTAATAATTTATATTATTATGTATTATACGAAGTGTCTCGTCTTCCCGAAATTCGGGATGACTAGTCCAATACTTTTCATCAGCTTGGCTAGTCGTCCCGAATATTCGAGACGACTAGCCCATACCCTTTTCCAAGTCCCCCAGTTTTTCGGGACGACTAGACACAGCCTATATTATATATTATATTTATTTTATTTATTTTATATTTTTCATATTATTATACTTTGATTGGTTATTTCCTTATGATTATTTTAATAAAGCTAAAAATTTAACACATTCACGTTCCTTGAATAAACTTTCCTGACTGCCACATTTTCAAAACCTTACTCTAGTTAAGCCCTGAATAATATTATATATTTACCCAGAAATTTTTTTCACTTCACCAGTTTCAAATTTAAGAATAAAAATATTTCGAGAAATGGAATTTGTTATATTTTACTAATATTTCTTAGTTTAGTTCTCTCCGATTCAAACTGGAGAATTTTTGTAGTAATTGCTGACATTTGGCTAATTTAGATACAGAAAGTAAATAAAAAAATGTTAGTTAATTTAAAAAAATTAATTATTTCATTCAAAGTTACTTGCACTTCGAATTGAAAAAGGAAGTTGAAGAAATAATTAAGCATAGCTTTTCCATCTAAAAAAATATATTTTTTGGTTTTTAATTATCTCACATAACAAAGCATGCCAACATATGCTCACTGTTTAAACAAAAATTCTTGCGCAGCAGATTTTTATCTATGTACTATATAACATTATTTTTTCCAAAGCTTTAACACGTGATATGATCATTCTTACTTAACTCGTTTTTCTTTTCAACACTTTCAATTTGATAAAAAATGATTCTAACACCAAAGATTTATTAGGTCCAATATATTTTTTCTTTTTTCAAGCACATTCCATTTTAAATTATAATGTACGAAATGTTTTTAATTTCAATCGGCTCGAAAATAAATACTTTTATTTCAATAAAACACACATAAATTACTTAATTTCAAAGTCTTTCAGAATTTCAATTCAAAATGTTCGAATTTCAAAAACTTTGAATAAGAAATTACCCAATGAAAATGCGTTTTAATTGAATTTCTGTGAATGTAAAAGCTTTCAAATACATATTATTTTATTTTGGACCCCTTGAACCTAATTTTTTTCGTTGATTGAGGCTCTTCATTTGAGTCACTACGAATGAATTTCAAATACAATTTTTGAATATTAGAGGATTTCCGAAATTCACAATTAATTAATTTCAAACGCTTTTATTTGTTAAATCTCTGATTTATAAATTTGATTTATCAAAATATTATTAAATTTGTAATGTTTTTTGTTTGATATGTTTACCCGCATTATAGGTTTTGAATTTAAAAAAAATTAAAATGGTACCATTATTCAACTTTTGAATTTCAATGTTTCAAAGCATAATTTTAAGTTCAAGAGGGTGAAAAAATTTCTGCAGATCTTTCAAAAAATATTAAATTATTTTTCATCTCAAAAAATGAATTTCTAGGAAAAAATTCAAAATGTATTCTAAAATTATCGGAAAAGAATCTGGAAGATTTGAAAGTCATTTCCTTAATTTTGTAGGATCAAAAAAATACGAAAAATTTTAATAATTTTCAAAGATATTTCGAAGTCTTAAAAAATTGTTATGAATAGTATAAAAACATATAAGATTTTGAATAATTTTAAACAAAATTTTGTTTTTTTTATAGATTTCGAACAGAAATTTTAAATCTTCATAAGGATTTGGAAAGGTTTCCATATAATGATAAATTGTTGTGAGTTTTCTAAAAATTTTAAATGCTGTTTTCTTTTGAAAAATTGATTTCAAGTGAATATCAAAAGTTTTGAAACATTTCAGAAGATTTCCAAAATTGAACAAAAAAAAACCGAAAGATTTTTAGGTAATTTTTGCAAATTCGTGTTGATTTTTGAGTATTTAAAGCAAAAAATTAGAAGCTTTCTAAGAATTTTGCAAGGCTTTTTCTTTAGATTAATAAGAAACTTAAAAATTAATATTATTTTAAAACTTTTTTTAAGCAAATATTATGAAAAATCTGAAAAATTTTTTAAAAAATTAAAAAATTGTTTGAAAAGAATTTCCAAAATTATCACAATCAAAACAAAGTGTGACAATTTGTCGGGACGACTAGAGGCAGCCTAACCAAAATTGTAATAAAATTTTTTTCTTATACATAAAAAAATTGTTTGTTTAATTTTTTGTGTTTATAAATCGAGAATTTTATGACTAGAAATTTTATTATTTGGCAATTTTTCCAGTTGGAAACCTTATTATTCACAAATTTTATTATTTAAGATTTTCAGAGCTTCGGCTGTTTATTTTTCAGTATTTTTCGGTCGCCCCAATATAAACAAATACATTTTTTTTGGTTAAACAAATTGTAAAATATTTCTAAAATAGTCAAAAAATAATCTAAAAGACTTTAAAGTAATTTTTTAAAATTTTGTAGCATTTTTTTTAATGCTGAGAAAAATAAAAATCATTTCAAAATATGTTTAGAAGTTTATAAATAATTTCAAAAATACTTTATAGCTTAAAATTATTTCAAAAAATTAAAAATAATTGCTTTTGAGGTTTTTGGGATTTTTAAAGGTTTTAATGTAATAAACAAATTTTCCTATGATTCCTAGAAAAAATGTTTAGGATTTATTATTATGAAAAATGATTTCTTAAAGAAAAGTTAAAAAGGATTTCAAAACATATTATCAGATATCTAAAAATAGAACGATAAAAGAATCCCTAAAAAGAAAAATCTCGACACTTCAAAATTTCCGAAAAAAAATATTCGTATAAAAAATTCCAGAAATTATAAAATTGACGACAATTTGAAATTCCTAAATTGAAAGATTTCTAGATAATTAAGTTCCGCACAGTTTATAAAATGAAAGAATAAAAATATTTTCCAATCCAAAAAATTTAAAAATTGTTTAAATAATAAGTGAATAAAAATATGTTCCTCAAATAACAGTATTTTATTATTTAAAAAATTTTTAATTGTTTAGGTTGGGAAATTTTATAAGTAGGGAATGTCTTTGTGTTGGTAATTTTACATTTCTGGGTCCTTGTCGAAAAAAAATGCAAAAGATTTTAAGGCAATTTTTTCATTTTGAAAGATTATTTTCAATTGTAGGAATAATTAGGGACGACTGGAAAAACTTAAAGAATAAAATTCCCGACACTGTAAAATTCCTGAATAACAAAATTCCAGAATAATAAAATTAACGAATAATAAAACTCCCTAATTGAAAAATTGCCGGAAAATAAAATTCCCTAATAATAATACTCCTGGATTGAGAAATTAGCGAATAATTAAATCCCTAAACAAATTACAATATTACCGAATTAAAAAATTCCCGACAGCTTATGAGAATACTGAATTTAGACATTTCTGAATCATGAAATTCCCCACAGAAAATTACCGAATAATAAAATCTCCGAACTAGGAAATTTCCGAATTAAAACAATTATTTTTTTTTATTTTCTAGTTTGGATAATTTATAAGTTAACCATTTTTGGTAGGAGATTTTTCAGTCAGGTAATATTATAAACTTTTCGGGATTTTTTAATTCAGTAATGTTATAAGCTGAGAGAATTTCACAGTTTCGGAGATTTCATGCTTCGTATTATTTAGTCTCCCGATTTTGAAAAATGAAAAAATTTTCTTCAAAATAATCTATATTTTGGTCGACACATTTGAAATTTTTAAGAACCTTTTTTGAATTTTCTTAACAATCTTAGGAAAATTATATTTATATTACTTTGGAAACAAACTGATATTCCTTATTTTCCTGCTCTCAGATTTCAAAATCTAATTTTAGCTCGAGTTAGGTGTTCAAAAACTTCAAAAAAAAAAAAATAATATAAGGTGAAATAGAGTAAGTACGTAAATACAGTCAAACTTGAACAGTTGGCCCCTGGATGATTGCTTTCCGAGAATTGACTTTGCACCGCAGTCGAGGGTGAGAGGAGGCGTGGAACAAGAAGGAGAGGTTATTCGTGGTCAGCCAAGCGTGAAAAAACAGTAGCGTAGCAGTAAAGCGCTTTACCTTAACTTCCTTGTTGGGTAACTTCATCACAACGTTGTGTCAAAGTTTACTCTCAATCGGAAAAGCACACGCGTTTTCATATTAAATAAGTTCGATAGCGAAACCACATTGACCAGTAGTGAGGCTTTGAAGCCAACTGAAGCCGATCGGATTGATCAGATTATTTCGTGCCATGATCCAGTAAACTAATTTCGTCCCATCGGATATGCTTTTGTAGTACCTTTTTG